>PVJA010044408.1:0-16196 GCA_004027025.1 Myocastor coypus | reverse complement strand
CAAAAAAAAAAAAAAAAAAAAAAAAAAATTACCAACAGAGTAAAAAGACAACCCATACATTTGGAGGAAAAAAATCTTAACTAATAATCACTCTGACAAAGGTCTTCTATCTAGAATATATAAAGAACTAAAAATAATTAGGGCCCCAGGATTTAAAGACCTAATCTGAAACTGAGCATCTGAAAGAAATACATACTTCTCAGAGGAAGAAATACAAGAGGCAAATAAATACATGAAAAATGCTTCACCCCGCTGGCCATGCACAAAATGCAAATTAAAATAACATTGTGATACCATCTTACCCCTGAAAGGATGGCTATTGTAGAGAAATCAACTAAAAACAAGTGGTAGAGAGCCTGCAGGGTGTGGGGGTCATTTTTCCTTGTTGGTGGGAATGTACAACTATTATGGAAATCAGTGTGGAGACTCTTAAAGAAAACTAGGACTGGAAATCCCATTCAGTCCAGCTATTCCCCTTCTGGGAATTTTCCCAAAAGAACTGAAAACATCATATTATGGAGATGTATGTGCTCCTATGTTTACAGCAGCACAATTCATTATAGCCAAATCTTGAATGCAACCAAAATGCCCATCACCTGAGGAATGGATGAAAAAGATGTGGTATTTTTATGCAATGGAGTGTTGCTCAGCTATAAAGAAAGGCAAATTTGAACCCTTCATAGGTAAGTGGATGCAACTTGAGGCTATATTCATAAGTGAAATAAATCAGACCCACATGTGTAAATATCATATTGTCTCCTTAGTATAAGAACCCAAAAGAAGAAATAAAACCTGAAAAGTTTACAGATACAGTTAAAAGGAAAGAAATGGAATTTAAGGTTTAAACAACAAAGAGGAGAGAAAAGAGAAAAGATAGTAAAAATGGTAGGGGCAAATGCATTCAAGCATATACAAAATGGATAAGGTGATGGCACTAAGAATTTATATCAGTTTTATGAAAATAGTAATGTGTAGAATTCTTACCTGTGTATGCCAATATATGCAAACTAGGAAACTACACTGAGGACAGCAATGTGTAATACAAAAACTGTGCTCGCAATACCTGTCATCTTGGTCTTCTAAATGTGTACCATTTCTAATGTCATATCAATTATTACTATACTCTCTAAATAATATTTTTAGAAAAATGTAAGAAAAGAAAAACAGACAATAAAAATTTAAGTTTCATCAAAGCATGTGGTAATATTCAATCATATGTCCCATTTCACATAACTGTATCTGTTCATCTCAGCAACAGATTTGACAGTAAAAACAGATAATATATCATTGATTGTTAATAAGCTATTTTTGTTTTGAAAATCTATAAGATGTATTGTATGTTAAAATATATATGTAATTACATATGCATACTTAGATCAATATTCTTTTATTTTTCATATGAATACTTGAAAGTTTTACTTAATTTTTAATAACGTGAAAGCTATATTTTTATCTTTTCAACACTATGACACTGTAACTCTTCTAAAAGACAATGCTTTCATTACTTACTTTGACTTCTTTTTTTTTTGCAGGACCAGGGTTCAAACTCACAACCTTGCACTTGCCCAGCAGGCGTTTGTGCCTTGGAGCTATCTCCCCAGCCCCTTTGACTTCTAAAGAAACTCAGAAGTTCATTGACAGTATAACTTAATGCTTTCTAATGATTCTAGTGTATATTTTTTATGCACTTAGTATAACCATGAGTATTTGTTAATATTTGAATATCACCAGCTCTTTTTTATAAATATTTTGCATTGATTTTACCTTAATGTTCTACATGTATCTTTTGCAAAACAGTTCTGACAAATTATGCAAAATGTATTCAGATATATTTCTAAGCTGGATTTGTATACCAAGTCAGCAAAATCTAGTATTCATTCATAGTGAATATCCCTCATCTCTCCCTATATAGTGTTTTATTCATGGTATTCATTAAAAGGGAAGAAAAAATAGTTCTAACATGTCATTACAGTTTGTAATATAGATGGATAGATAGACAGAAGACAGATAAATACTATATTTTTATAGCATGTCATTTTTATCTTTAAATTGTTTAAAGATAATAAATCCCTTTCTATTTTTACATAGCTACTAACAGTTGCAATAAATATAAACTTGGTAAAATTTTTGTAGCATTTCAGTTATACAAGTATACGTATGAACCAGTTTCCCTGTATGAGGCTAATTTAACTTGGAAATATAGATATACTACATGGAATTTACTTATTTTCAAAATAAAATTATTATACATTACCTTATAAGAATTATATTCCATATTCCTATTGCATAAATATTATGAACATATCTATGTTTTAATAGCTTTGATCATCTCTCTTTTTTTTTTTTTTTCAGAACCAGGGATTGAACTCAAGTCCTTGCGATTTGCCAGGCAAGTGCTTATTCTACTGAGCTATCTCACTAGCCTCTGATATGATCACCTTTCATCACAGATGTGTTACCTCAAAAATGACTTAGATTCTGACAGTCAAAATGTTATTTCCGTTTGCTGTAGGCTTTGCCACGTATTACTCTGCCATTTACAGAAATGACTTTGTCAAAATTCCCCAAATTTAGACAAAGTTATTCTATGATATAGATTTCAGATGCTATACTTAAAAAATTATGAGCCAGCATTTAAACTTTAAAGTGAACAAAAGCTTTCTCAGCATCCACCAACTGCTGTTCTTCCTGAGAGTCGCCTCCTCCTGCTCAACCTGGCCTCCTCCTCTTCAGTTCCTCGTTCCTCTCTGTGGTTCCTCTTGCGGGCGCTCATACTTCCCTGCCTGTGTGAGCTGCATAACTGGTGCACTCCATCCTCAGAGTCTCACAAGTGCTCCACGAGCAGTACCTCTTCATAGTTAGCCTCTCCAAGGACAGGAAGAGTATTCCAAGACAGAGATGCAGGACTTTGTCAATAGGTCCCTTAAGTCCACAGGACCAAGGACACAATAATAGCAATCAATAACAACATTAAAATATCCAATATTAAGCCAGGCGTGGTGGCGCATATCTGTAATTCCAGCACTTGGGAGGCTGAGGCAGGAGGATCGGTGCGAGTTTGAGACCAGCCTGGGCTACAAAAATGAGCTCAAGGCAAGCCTGAGCTGCATAGTGAGACCCTGTCTCAAAAAAGACAAAAAACAAACAAACTAACAAAAATCCAATATCAATAAAAAAATAAGAATGTGAGAAATTTTTTCAAATAATATTTTTCACTTACTGATGAAAAGCAAAATTGTAATCAGTGAGCCAATTTATAACAGACTATATGGAAATTGGAAAAATTTTCTGTATAACATTAATAAAATTAAACTCACAATGAGACAATGTCATGTTATGGAGATTTAGAAAAATAGCCCTGCAACCTATTAACACAAACAAAAACAGTCCATAAGATATACTGGAGAAAGATGTTCAGCAATTGTTACAAAAGAAAAAATATATAATCGGGAAGTATGACAAATCTGAGCTTTGGTACAATTCTACATTCACTTGAAAAGAATTCTCATTCTGTCTCTGCCTCTTCCGCTGCCTCTGCCTCTGCCCCTGCCTCTGCCTCTGCCCCTGCCCCTGCCTCTGCCTCCTTCGCCCTCCCACCTCCTCTCCTTCCCCCCCACTTCTTCCCACTCCCACGTGCACTCCCTCACCCTGTCTAACTCTCTGTCTCTCCTTTATAAACACATAGTTAGGCACACAAATGTGTCATTTAAACTGATCCCATGAAAGCTAAATTTGAGTAGGTAAACCCTAGCTTTTAAAGGAGAATCTGTGAACATCCTTCTGAAAATAAATTTGCTGCTTAAGATTCATTTCATTTCACTGCAGAGAAAAAAAATTGAATTGTCATAAAAGTTAAAAAGTACAATTTTTGACACAAAAAAGAACTTGGCTGGACTTATGTCTTCCCAAAGGTTGCTGACAACAAAGTAGTGTTCAGTCTCAGAAAAAAATTTTTTTTTCCCCAGAAAAGAAGTCATGCAAAATAGTTGAAAATATCCTGTATAATTTAGAGCTCTGTCCCCATAGATCTGACTACATAATATTAAGTACAATTTAATACATCATTTAAAATGTACTGAGTAGACCCTTCAAATTTACTTCATGTTACAAAAATAAATGCCTGAAATTTTAATAGATTAGAAGGAGCAACGGTTCTATGGCCAAAGGGGCTAGAAAGTACTTCCATAAAAGTACAAGAAAGCCTTTATTGAATAGTGTAGTTCAGAAATTACATGAGTGAACTCAATAACATCTAGGTATCTTGCTTTATTTCCCCACACACAATCTAGGTCTGGGATAATAGGGCTTCTGAGAAGCTAGCTATAAATATCAGGCTACTATTTTGGAACTTGTTATCAAGATGCTTCATGACCTGGTGAGGTGAATTCCAGTAAGGCAACTGAATGGCTTTGATCAGACAATGAGAAGACTTAACTTTCCACAACCTTAAGGTGGCAGAAATGAAACTCTGGTCTGAGGAACTGCAGCTCTAAAACAGGTAGAAAATCTCTTCCAAGGCCAGTGTGTCTTGCTTACTATAACTTCAGATGTCACCATCAAATAAAAATAAAAAGTTGCATACTATATGTTGCTACTATTGAAAATTCCTTGGGACCTCCAGATAACTGAGCAGGTTAAAGCTCCTGATTAGGCAGACACAGAGACCAGGTTGGGATCCCCACTGTGGTGCTGGCCACACCCCAATGGCACACTGAGATGCTGAATGAGACTGGTCATGGTGGTGCATGCCTGAAGGCCCAGCACTTGGGAGGCTGAAAACAAGAGGATCACTAGAGTCAGACCTACACAGTGAGACCCTGTAGACCCTGTACTGAATAAATAAATAAATAAATAAATAAATAAATAAATAAATAGATAGATAAAATAAAATTCCTTGCGCGCAGGCTGTCTGACAACCCAAGGGAGAAGGAAAACGCTAAAATAAAACATTATTTTTAGCAGTTTGTATACTAAAAGACATTATTGTACAATAATATAACAGGAAAATCACTGAGGCCAGTGATGCTCAAAAACAGTCAACATTGTGTAAAAAATTATGCACCCAGAGTTCATCTCAGGACTTACATGAAGTGAGTTTGATGCGTTTTCCATAACAATGCCATTATAAAGTAAGATGTTCTTGTCAGTAACGTTTTGCCTATACACAATATATATCAAAATCTCACACTTACATCTTAGACAACACAGAATCAGACAGCTTAAAGAATTTTGGGGTACTTGTATCTTCCAAAATAATGAACTCTTCTGAAACTAAAGAAATGCAAATTCACACACTTAAATATCGGTCTTTGTTATGGTTTATGTCTCGTTGTTCCCCCAAAGCCTCATGGAGTCACTGGGCGGGGACTTCTAGAGTTTGAGACTTGATCCATGATCCCTGGGATTATGGGTTTTAGTACTGATGGGATTATGGGTGGAAGTACTTCTGGGATTATGGGGGTAGCCTAGGGCGGGAGCTAAGGAGGAGAGCCTGAATGTAATATAAAGAGAGACAGAGAGATAGACTGGAGCTCTAGCTGTTGCTGTTGCTCTGCTGCCGTGTTGGTTGGCTGCCTCTGCCACCATTTTGCTGCTGTTCTGCCGCCTTGAACTGGATGCTCTCCGCCGTGCTCCACTCAGCCTTGGGCCAACCAAATATGGACTGAAACCTCCACAAACTGTGAGCTAAATAAACCTTTCCTTCCTTCATTTTGAGTGTTGGGTATTTGTCCCGGCAACGAGCAAAAAGTAACTAATACAGTCTTATTTTAAGAATTTGAGACTTCCTTTACTTAGAGTCAAAGGTTCAATACCTAACATTTAAAGGTGTTTAAAAGTTCCTTCTCTGCCTCACCATGACTTCCACATTGCTCATATTCAATACACAAGGGAAAAATGATGTCTTTGAAAGACTTATTTTTCAATTATTTTCCCGAATTTCAATATTGTATTCAAAGGCCATGGTTGTTACAAATGACTATTATCATTAAGACCTGCCTAGAATATTTTTTAGTTGAAAAGCTTTATCATTTAAACCAATCCTATTTTTCCATTACTTTTGCCTTTGTCCAAGCACATGGATGATTTGAACAAAATAGAATGTAGATATTGCATTTCTGATAGCATCCAAGATTTTTGTTTGATTTCATCTGCTTTGTTGGTATATTTTAAATAGTATTTTATGGACTACAGAAGGGGTTATTCAAAATTAATTAACTTCTACGAAAAAGAATCTGAAGTGCACTTCTCTGATTGCTGTCAGTCACTCCACATTCTGGTGAAACAAAATGAGGTGAGTGCAGGGGAGCTGCGTGCGGCCTTGAGACGTCGCCTCTGTTGCTGCGGTGCTGAGAAATGTCAGGAAGATGGCTTGAAACTACATAAGACAATGCAGGTCGTGTCAACCCTGACCTTTCCTGTCTGAGACACGAACTGCTTTTGTTTTCTTTTATATGTGGGATAATTCATCCTCCTACCTGGAAGAGCTGATGCAAAATAGCAGAACTTTGTATGTGCTGTGGTATAATGAGGCCATTAAATGAGAAATCTAGTTGGGGGAAAGGTGGTTTGTCCCAGGAGATCCTAAAATCAGGCTGGCGTTATGGCTCAGCCCATCTAGGCTTACTCTGTGCCCTTTTGTTTCTGGTTCTGTAGGGTGGCTGCACAGAGAACTATATACAAATCCTGATTCTCGGGAGAACTCATTAAGAAGGAAAGATGGTGAAGGGCAGAATGAAAGAGTGCATTGAATGTGGAAAGCTATGTACATTTAAAATAAGTTCCAAGCTGGGCGTGGTGGTGCATGCCTGTAATCCCAGCACTCGGGAGGCTGAGGCGGGAGGATCGGTGCGAGTTCGAGACCAGCGTGGGCTCAAGGCCAGCCTGAACTGCATAGCAAGACCCTATCTCAAAAAGACAAATAAATAAATAAATAAATAAATAAATAAATAAATAAATAAAATAAGTTCTAGATTGGGCATGGTGGTGCTCAGCTATAACCCCAGCTCTTGAGAGGCTGAATACAACCAAATCACTACGAGTCTGATCTCCGTAGCGAGACCCTATAGACCTTTACTAAAATACAAAATAAATAAATAAATAAATAAAATAAGTTCTATAATGGAATATGCACCTGATATCTTAATTTCCATTATATAAAATTATCTGGTTATTTATCATATGATTTTATATAAGACAGCTTTGTTCATTAATAGTTGAGCCCTAACAGTCTTAGGTCATGAATTATAAAAAATTTTGTTTTACATTTTTTATTAAAATGACTATGTGCAGACTGAGCATGGTGATATAAGCCTGTAGTCCCAGAGCTTGGAAGGTTGAAAACAGGAGGGTCACTATGAGTCTGATCTGTGTGGTGAGATCCTGTACACGCTGTACTAAATACATAAGAAAAGATTATGTGCATGATTTATAAAATTGAAAATAATTAAATGTTTTAGCAAAGGAAAGCAATATTTATACCTGGAATTTTTAACTAACTTAGTCAAAAAGCAAGGGAAAGTACTTGAATTAACAAAAGAAAAAAATTAATACGAATAATATCATGAAATCAGCTGTTAATAGAACTGCATTTTTTTACTAGACATAGTAGTACTAAATTCTAAATGTATCAGCATAAGTGACATTTGATTCTAATTCAAAATAATTTTAGATGTCCTTGTACTCCTGTGCTAATTCTTTGTCTATGGAAAGTAAATATTTTCTGAAGTTCACTGAGCAGTTGCACCATCTTGAAATGCTATTACATTGTCTGCCCAAAGGGAATATGAAGAAAACATTCCATTTTTAAAAAATTTATGTGTTTGGTATGGGGTCTCAGCATGCAGCTCAGACTCATACTTATCCTCCTATTTTCAGCTTCCCCAGTGCTGGGATTACACACATGTATCCCCAAGCCCGGTTTTGGTGGCCAGCTCAGGTTGTCTGGGGGGTGGGGCCAGCACAGCCTGTGGTGCTAGGGATAGAATCCCAGTCTCCACACTGGCCCAAGCAGGCACTTATTCTATTGAGCTATTTTGCCAATGAACACTTTAAATTGACACAAGTGAATTCTTGAAAACATGGAAACTCTGAGCTGGTAATAGCAGATGAAAGTAGCCTCTCTGGAGAGTTGATCTGAAGATAGAGGCTCTAAGCAAAAAATTATCTGCTATGAGAAATATTTGAAAACCATGCTTTTACTCTAGTAAACGGCAGTGGTAAATAACAATTGTTTAGCTTTCAGCAAGAATTCCGTAGTATTTTTAAGCAGATAAATATGGTCCGACATGTGATTCATGCATTAAAAAAAGAAATGTTTTACCATGGAGCCTGCACTACTTGCAAGATTATCAAGATATGCTATTTCAGAACATCACTTTTATACATGGCTATATGCTGTGATATTTCTCAATATTAATTTACAACTAATAAAGTCATACAGGGAAGACAAGACTCACAAGAAATTGGAAAATATTTAGATTCTTGAGATTTTTCAATAGCTGTTGAGCCTTTTTTTTCTATCAGACTGGAAAAAAGTGAAGGGTCAGGATAATTTTCTCTCAAGCTTCACCTCCAGCCCGTTCCTTGCCCATTGTGCTGTGAGTGGTGGATGGGGTGGGGCGAGAGAAGGTCCTGGCTTTTGCTCACTATGGAAGCCTCATAGATAGTGCATGGATCCTTATTTACCTGCGCACCAGAACTTTCTCAGTCCCTGGGTCTTGGCGATCTACAGCTCCTGGCTTTGCCTGCTACAACCACATTTTTTTAAATCTGTGGTTATCTTACACTCTTGAAAGAGTTGGGCTTTTCCCCAGAGCCATGTTTTTGACATCCTTCTACAGGGCGCCCCCTGGTGGGTGCTACTATGACAGCACCGCATGACCCGACTGAGATCACCAGAGCAATGGCTTGCTGGGCTTGATCTCTCCGTGCTCCTGACAACCTAGAAGTGTGCGTGAGTTCTTTAATGGAGCCAGGAAACTTGCATCAGTGATAGAGAGAGTGACAGCTAACTTTTTAAAAGTATATTTTCCATGCACTATCTATGAGGCTTCCATGGTGAGCCAAAGCCAGGATTTTTGAGGTACAGCAGTACCTGGACACACACTCTATGTCCAAGGAAACTGGTCAAAGCTTTCTTGTGATGCTGAGCAGACAGATGATGCAGAATCCTTTTGGGTTTTCCTCATGTCTGTGACTCTGCAGTTGGAGCCCTAAAACAATCATTAGCATCAGCATCTTGTTTCTGTCTCTCTCTTTTTTTTTTTTTTTTTTCTATGCTACCTGAACTAAAAGAGTAACTGGAACTTTCATATTAGTTTAATTCTTATTTTAAAAGATTAGATTCAATTTAACAAGTATTGTCTTCAAAATCCCAGACATTTGAAGATCATAAACATAAATATCATCTAGGCTGAGTCCTTAGGGAAATCTTGTCTATGGAGAGGCCTGGCGGGATGGCTCAGTGGCCTAAAGCTCCTGCTTGGGAAAGCTTGGGAGGCTTCAGGGACCGCAGTTCGATCCCCGGCACCACATGCTGCGCCAGCCCTGCTCTCAGTGTAGTCTGAGCCAGCCATAAAAATGAGTGAATAAGCAAACAAAGGTTCTGAAATAAGAAAAAAAATGAATAAATAAGATAAATTTCTTTAAAAAAATCTTGTCTATGGAGAAGATAGGCAAATGTGTAAGTCTCTCTTGACCAGCGTTATATACAAAGTGTATAGCAGCCAGGACCCCATTGGTACTTATCAATTATAACAGGCCTTGTCCTTTTGCTTGCTCAGTTATCAGAGGTACCAAATCAACAAGGTGGCAAGAGTATACTCAGAAAGGCAGGGTCTATTATTTTTCCACTGACACAAAAGTCCTGCAGTATAAAGGCATCTTATAGGATAGCTCTGGCATACACCAGGTGAATATCAGCTCTTCCCACAAAATGCTACAAGTCTCAAGAAGGCACAGACACAATAATATCCAAGTGATGAAGATTTTTATAGTAATGTGCCACAAAGTCACACTAGACATTATGGTTTACACCCAGATGTCCCTGCAAGACCTCGGGCTTGCGTAAATGGAGATTTTGGGAGTTATGGTAGCACCAGTGTATTAATCCACTCATGAGTTGATATCAGGGGGTGGTCCCTGGGGTCGTGGCCCAGAAAGGTTTAACTCCCTCCCTCTTCCCCTGTTTTCTCTGTAATTCTTACCAATGTGCTGGGAAGGAACTTCTGCTCTGCAATGGCCCTCTGCTCCCCCTCCACATCCTTGGAGCCAGCTGACTATAGACAGAGGCCTCGTGAATCCAAATAAACATGGCTTTTCTAAAGTTGTGGATGTCTGGTGTCATATCTTGTGACAGAAGTGTAGCAAAAGAGAGCTCTTCTCTTTTGGTTTGAGTCAAATGTTGCATGGAAAGTGAACTCAGTTTTTCCACATTTGAACCAAACTATGGAAACTCTTTCCTGAATTGAACCGCTGTTAGTCTTTCACACAACCAATATTATAAGGTCAGGTTAAATCCACTTTTTGAATAGGTTATTTAGGAGATGTTGTCCAGAGAGACAGGAGAATGGTATGTGATTCTGATCAAGGGTATCCAACAGAAAAGAAGTGCGCAAATCTTTGAAAGCTGAAGAACAAAGAGAATTGGGGAAAAAGATGAAAGTAAATATCAGGCAGAGATAAAGAGAATTTGAGAACATGGAACTAGAGAGACGTGCACTGTGTAGAAGAGGACAAGTAAAATACTAGAACTAAATTTTAAGAATTATTAGTTTGTGAGATTCAATCTCTTTAGTTTGAAAATGAAAACATTTCCAGAGAAGACATACCTTGATTAAAACCCAGACAACAAAAATTGATATTGAACAATAAAATTCGAAAATGAAGCCTTAGCCAAAATCAAGATTCACATTTTAAATAATCCACTCTAATTTGCCCATTTAAAGAGAATATTGGAGCCTGGCCTGTTCACGCATGCCTATAATCCCAGCACTTGGGAGGCTGAGCCAGGAAGATTGGTGCGAGTTTCAGACCAGCCTGGGCTACAAAGGTGAGCTTAAGGCCAGCCTGAACTGCATAGCAAGACCCTGTTCTCAAAAAGACAAAAAAAAAAAAAAAAAAAAAAAAAAAAAAAAAAAAAAAAAAAAAAAAAAAAAAAAAAAAAAAAAAAAAAAAAAAAAAAAAAGAGAGAGAGAGAGAGAGATTGAGAGATCATTAGAACCCAGTCACAGAATTTGAAAATAAACCCTAGCTCTTCTTAGGAATTTACATCTTTCCAAAGAGGCCATGAACTCGTTGCAAAACATTTTTGGAGATAGGAATACTTAATATTTAATCCAGGAACAATACACTTTAGATGGGCTGGAATTATTGGTAGCTTATTTTAAAACAAAGCAGAAAACAATTGAACATTAGTTTTCTGTCTTTAGAGTAGTTTTTGAGAATATCGTATAAAATAGTTTGCATTTTCCTTTTTTTAAGGAAATTATACTGAGAGGTTATTAATGTCATTTTTATAATATCTTAAAAATTATTCCACATGTTGATGTTAAATGAATCAAATAGCAAAGTGTCTTTGGTATATTAAACTTTTGCTATTCATATATCTGTAATTTAATTCCCTCTTAACATAAATCTTGCCTTTGGCACAACTAAATTAAAACTGTCAAGTGCTAACATGTCTATAAACAATATGTATGGCTGAGGAGGATACTTCTCACCTTGGAATGTGGCTGTAGTCATCCTTGTTGTCTCAGTTTCTCTTCTCTGGTGGCTCAGACATATACCCAACACCCAAAATAAGGAAAGAAAGGTTTACTTAGCTCACTTACTGGAGCTTTCCATCCATATTTGGCTGGCTCTAAGGCAGATTTGAACATGGCAGAGGGCAACAGCACATGGCAATAAAACAGCAACAATAGCAACAGGCCACCAAGGCAACAGAATCTGTTTCTCTGTCTCTCTTCTATTACATTCAGGCTCTCCACCTCAGCTTATCTGCCAGGTACTGATAATCTCATCAGTACTAAAATCTATAATCCCAGTGGATCATGAGTTAATCTCAAACTCTACAAGTCCCCACCCCATGACTGCATGAGGATTTGGGGGCACAATTAGGCACAAACCATAACACTTGTTGAGTTCTTAATTTTTTTATTCTTTAACAGGTTGCAACTTTAAATTTTCTTTACATCAAGATGTCTACAGAACACTGACACAGGGCATCACAAGTGAATGTCTGTTTTCAATGAAGAGGTGCTTCACCCTGAATTTTGAGCTGCTCTTTTGGAAAGTTACACTTATCTCTATTCTGAAGCTGTTCACAAATAAAATGTAACAGGTTTCACATGAAAAAGAAAAAAGTGCCACCACTTAAAATGTCCATTTTTGTTGACTTCCCATTCCCCTGTTTAAGAGATGTCATCCTTGACCACTGTCTTCTTCATATTTTTATCAGCCACCAGATTATACAGTGACACTCTCTTCCCTCCACTGCCTTCCACCCTGGACACAATTTCCACTACTACACAGCTTTCTAAACATTCTCCCTATGGAGAGTAAGGCCCCATTGATACCTGGCCAGTTGGCAGTTAGAAGTATTATTCCAAAGCAAGATAGAGGTTAAGGCTACAATTGCAGGTTGAGCAATTATTAGCATAGAACTAATTGAAATGATGAAAATAGATGGCATTGTTCCCATAAAAGGAAGGTGAAAAAGAAAAAAATGATGAAAAACAATCAAAAGTAATTTACATTGTTTATTTGAAGCCTTCTGGTGCTAATTTTCTAAAATCTGGAATGCGGATGTGGTGTACTTTTCATGGTATGACCTGCCAAGCCAGAAACCTAACTACTTTGACTAAATAATTATAAAAAGGGAATGGTGACATGTGAAGATGCTGCATAGAATAAAATGCTAAATTAATATTTGGTGATTAACCTCCCACAACAAAACAAGGGACGTTAGAGATTAAATGTAAATTTAGTAGGATTAAACAATTCTTATTTAGTACCAATTTCTGAGAGTTTTAGGAAGAATAAAGAAATCCAAAAATATTTTTTGAAACTCCACAGGACTCTGAATAATAGCTATTATCCATGTTTAACTTCAGAGAGTTTATTGAAAACTGTACTGAGTAAATGATAATGACAGCCTGATATTAGAAGCTCCCGTGGTCTGTCATCACTTGTGATCTCGAGATCCGTTGTACAGAAACGTTCTTGATTAAATGTCTAAGTGACACAGGCATCAGCGGTTTAATCTCAATACGTTTGCCATTAATCTCTTTCTTTGTGCATGTCCAAGGTGAGTTCACTTCTCTCTTTAACCATGCTTTTCAACCCTCATTGTACAGCTGAATCACCTAGAGCACTTTGGAAAAAATTACCATTGCCTCAGTCATATTCTGACATTTTTATTCCATTAATTTATAGCCTAGGATGGGCACTATTATTATTCTTTTTTCCCCCTATGGAACAAAGTTGACAAGCATGATTTTCCAGGCAACAGAAGAAAATGCAATGGAGGTAAACTGCAGCAGTGGTTAGCGGCAGAGGGGCAGGATGGTGCTATGCGAAAACAGGAGAAGATGCTTGTCCACACAGGAGTCTTAGTTCTGATTTTGGCCCGTGCTCAATCAAGAAGTAGATTAGATCTGAACCCTGGTAGCCATCAAGAAAGCATTGCTGAGGCCTGGGGAGATGGCCTGGCAAATGCCAGGACCCGGGTTGCATCTCTGGTACTGCATGCCACGTTGATCCCGAATGCTGAGTGCACTATGTCAGCCACTGAAATCAGATGTGGTGGTGCATGCATGTAATCTCAGTGCTGGAGAGGCTAAAAACAGGAGGATCACTCTGCATCCAGGCTGTGTAGTCTGTGTGGTGATTTCCCTGCATATATATATATATATATATATATATATATATATATACACAGCCTGGATGCAGAGCGTATATATATGTATATATATATTTGGTACAGGGAAATATATATATATATATATATATATATATATATATATATATATATTCTGAACAACCCCTCTATTGGGTTGCCTGCTTTGGGAGATTTGAGGGATTTTGGAGCTTTAGTGGAACGCCTTTCTTTGCTCCAAGGGTTTTGTAATTCAGGAATCAGGACTTAAGACTGAGGACTCAGTCCTTCTAAAAGTTCATCCCTGCCCATCATTTTGTTTGGCTGATTACTAAGGCTAGGATTCAGCACATGGTCTTGGGTCCCACAGCGCTAGAGTGTGTGACGTTGCCTGTCTCGAGTGCTGTGAAGTAGGAACTTCTCCCTGCATGCAGTAAGAGGACTCTGTCCTGAACCCATAACTTCAACTCTCTTCAGGAGCTCTGGCTCATCCAAACTAAAACGCAAATGTGAAGAACCATTCATCTTGTGTTCCCTCCAAGGGAGTTTTTGTATCAGCAATTACACAGTAACGAGGTGAGCTTGTTCTGGTTGCTCTCTGGCTTCCCCTTTCCACGCACCAAATGTTCAGCAGCAGGCCTGGCTCTAGGAACATGAAAACCCTCATTTATGGACATCCAAAATATCTGTCCTCTGAGAAATTACAATTAGCAGAGGGCAAGTGGATCTCACAGAAAAAAAAAAAAAAAAAGTATTGAGCCATGAACAGTAAATGATTTTGGTTTGTGCTAAAGAATTTCAGAAAGGAAAATCATCTTTCAGGTTATCATGAAAGTGCTATGATAATGACCAGAGATTTTTAAAGTTTTATGTCATTTGGAGATATCAGAGAAGACTGCTGGAGACTTCTTTGGGGACAATGTGCTGGGCCCAGGGGGGCAGCTCATGTACCTGAGGCAGAGAAACGGTTCCTTGAATAGAGGTTGTTCAGAAGGTCAGCATGATGTCAACCAGGAAATGTATTCCTTATATACTAGCTAATATTGTAAGACATTTATATCAATGTAACTCTCATGATAGCATTGTTCCTAACTAGGAAAGGGTAGAAATCTCCCAAACATTCTTCATGAGGTAAAGTTAAATCAGTTTTGCATTATAAACCAAAACATGTATATGCATATATAAATGTACTGTAAATTTATAAATGAAATAAATAAAAATAACTTTGTCATACTCTCTGTACAATATTACTTGAATTTGTACAATAAGTACACATCATTTGGTAATTTTAAAAATTCATTTATTAAAGGACTCAGAATTCTATGTACACAGTATTTTATGAGAATTTTTCTATTTATTTATTCATTTATTTATTTATTTATTTATTTATTTATTTATGTGGTTTCAGGCATCAAAACTCAGGACCTTGCGTTTGCCAGGCAAGCACTTATTTCACTGAGCTATCTCCCCAGCGCTATTACTTTTACTTTAAGAGAATTAAAAAAAAAAAATCTAGGAACCATGCAGAATTTTTAAAGAGATAAGTTTTAAAACTAAAAATCTGAGGGCCAGCAAGATAGTTCGGCAGAGTAAGTGCTTTTTTTGGCAAGCACAGGTACCAGTGTTCAATCCCTGGTCTCTCACGCTGCACCAGCCCTGCCCCTGGAACATGCTGAGCCAGCTAGCAAGTCCAGGCAAGGTGGCACATGCCCGTAATCCCTGCTCTGGGGAGTCTGAGCTGCACAGTCAGACCCTGTACCAAATATATAAATAAAAGAAATTAAAATTAAAAAATTGAGAGTAAAACAATGGCTATAATATTTATATGGGAGTTTTATTTCATATAATATTTATACAGGAGTTGTGCTTATTTCATATAATATTTATTTATTTATTTATTTATTTATTTTAAACTGTGGATTAAAATTTTTATTTTTTTTATTTTTGTTTTCAATTTTTTTATTGTTTAAATTTAACAATGGTTATATTACATATTTTCATCATCAGGTCAGTTTAGATTAATACATGTAGGTATATAAGATTGATCAAACAATTAAACATTAACCTTTCTAAATCCACATTACTCTTTTTTTTTCTTTTCCCCCTTCTTTTCTTTGAAAGTTGACATATTGCATATTGTCCTCACAATCATTCTATAGAGTGCAGTGTGTGGGCATGACCCACCTCCCTATTGATGTTGCATAGGAAAAAGAAAAAAGGAAAGAATATACTTCTCTTTGGACTAAGAGGAAGCAGATACATACACAGTCAAAGGTTTTGCAATTGCAGTGTGCCACCAGTGAAGCTTGTGATGTTGGAG
>PVJA010044407.1:0-16211 GCA_004027025.1 Myocastor coypus | reverse complement strand
TTTATGGCTTAAAAGCTACTTACTGAAAGCTTCAAAGAGCTCTGATGTTAATAAATAGATATGGCAGGGGCCAGGGAGGTAGCTCAGAAGAATAAGCACTTGCCTGACAAGTGCAAGGGCCTGAGTTCAATCTCCAGTTCTAAAAAAAAAAAAAAAAAGGAGATTAATTATTGTGACTGTCCTACTAACGTGTTTTGAAATTGTCTCATTGTTATTCCTTATTAAAAGAAAATTAAGCCGGGCGTGGTGGCTCACGCCTGTAATCCCAGCACTCTGGGAGGCTGAGGCAGGAGGATTGGTGCAAGTTCGAGACCAGCCTGGGCTACAAAAGTGAGCTCAAGGCCAGCCTCAACTGCATAGCAAGACCCTGTCTCAAAAAGACAAAAAAAAAAAAAAAAGAAAAGAAAATTAAATAAGAAAAGATACGACATTCTAGTATGGAATGCAAAAGTACCTAAGTGACAGTTATTTATTCATCTATTTTTATATCTATCTATCTATCTATCTATCTATCTATCTATCTATCTATTTATCTATCTATCTATCTTGGAACTGGGGATTGAATTTAGGCCCTTGTGCTTGCCAGGCAAGTGCTTACTTCGCTGAGCTATCTCCTCAGCCCCTGTCTATTTATTTTTAACATATTCAATTTACAAAATGCTTGGAAAATGAGGAAAAGTTAGAAAAATTGAACTATTATAGCTTTTATGGAATATTGTTTCTAGGATCTGCCCATGGATATCAAAATCTACCATTATGCAAATTACTTATACAAAAGGTACATATATATTTATAAACATTTCTTTCTATATAAAAAGGATATATATGCATATATATATATATATATATATCCTATGCACATCTTCACGTATATTTTAATACTCTCTTGATTACTTATGCTATATTGCATAATATAAATCTTTTGTAAAAAGTTGTTACACTATTACTTAGGGGAGTAATGACAAGAAAAATCTTCATATATTCATTTCAATTGTATTTTTAAATATTTTCTATCTGTAAGTTGTTTGAATCTGTTGCTATAGTACTTGAGATATTCCGGGCTCTTTGAACTTTTAAAATTCTTTGAGAATCTCATTTTCTAATCTCTTTGCTCTGTATAAAAGAAAAAAGTTGGAATATATATTTAAAAAACTTGAAATTATATATCTGAAGAATATTCCACATCATTGTTTTCCTCTTAAAACTATATTGAAAACTTTCAAGATTATTAATCAATTTATGAAAACCTTCTCTACTAATTTTGTTTTCATTTTTCTTATTGAACATAGAATACGTGCTAATCTTGGCCTTGATTTATTCCTTGTCCATAAATTGTTAGTTTAGGATTGGTTATTTTCTTAGGATAATTCCTAAAAGATAAAATTGCTACATCAAAGGTTTAGATATAAATGTTTTAGATATTTGATTTGCATAAATTGATGTTCAGTAAAATTGCATTTAACAAAACTTTCACAAGGTATTTAACAGGTACAAGTACGTTTGCCAACACCAGTCTTCATGAAAACACGTGTCCTAATTTGCAAAGCAATCTGCTTGTGGTTTTATTTGACAAGTGAAAATTAGTTATATTGTTTGGTATCTCATTTGCTTATTCATCTTTTTCCTGTGTTTATGAAATGTCTTTCTTTCTTACTTGTTTTACATTTATTTTATTCAATCCTTCCTCATAAGATACAGTATTTTTTTAAAAATTCAGGAATTCTTTTGACTTTTGAATGTATACATTTCTAGAAATTTCCACATTTGATTATTAAATTGATTTACCTTATCCTCCTTGGCAGTGGTTTTTAAACATAATACTCACCACAATCTCTTGATATCAGATTGTTGGGTTGTGGAAGTAGCTCCACAGTAGAGGACATGCCTTCTGTGGAAAGAGCGCTGGGTTCAATCTCAAGTACTGCAAAACTAAGGGAAGGACGCATTCTCAAGTTTTAACTCTTGGATGCAGTACCTCATAATCCTTTGGCATGATTCAAGCAGCTGTTTTTAGCAAGTACCCCGGATGATTCTAGATGAAATAGTTAATCAGCTGCCCTGTGAAACATAGTCTTTGCAGCTGCGGGATGCACATCTGGTGAGTCAGCCATTCACAGATCGTGGTGTTCTGGATCGAGAAAATCATGACATCTGTTTTAGACATGGATGGTGCCGTTACTCTCTCAATAATATGCTATAACAATTTTTATATAAGATTTGTAAGGGATCAAAGATAACAAAGTATAGAAAATGTTTTAACTAGATTACATGCAAACATTAAGCTGTTTTATGAAAGGGACTTGACAAGGAGGCCATTTGTGTCACTCATCACCCTGGCCACTGTGGGACAACTAGACAGCTTGTAGTTTCTTATGTTGGGCTAATTCTCAGAAATAGCATCTCACAGCAAAACATATAAATATCACTCTGTAATTTTCTTCTATTTTTCATGTTTCCTTTGACATCTATTTACATCTGCTTATTTATTTATTTATTTATTTATTTATTTATTTATTTTTTATGGTACTGGAGATGGTTCTTATGGATTGAATGTTTACAACTGTTTAATTCAGCTAAAATTTAGTTTACTTCACCCAAAAATAAGACTTTTTTAAAAAAAAATTTATTTATTATTATTATTTTTTAATAGCAGACTCAGCCTACCCTGGGTGTGAGGCTGGTGCAGCATGTGGTGCTGGGGATTGAACCATGTATGTTGCAGTTGCCTAAGCTTTCCTAAGCAGGCCCTTTAGACCACTGAACCATCTCACCGACCCCCATTATAGGACCACTTTTCTAGAACAATTTATTGAGTAATATTCTACTAATTAATAACACAATATTTCCCCAACAATTTCTAATTTTACAGTCATAACTTATTATAATTTTATAAATACTTGTGTCTATTGCCCAGTGTTTTTCTGTGTCACTATACTGTTTTTGCTACTGTCTTTCTGATATATCTCAGACTATGATTCATATATTCTCCCCATTAAACTTCTTATTTTAGATTTTCAAAAATTCTTACTTATTTAATTTGAAAAAAAATGAATTTGTTAATCTACTAAAATGTTTTAATGGAGTTGTATTTAATTCAGAAAATGATTTGAATAGACTTCACATGTATATAATGTTAATGCTAACATACTACATTTATTTGTTCTTACTTATAGTTTCTTTTGCAGTTTTCCTAAAAAATTTCCCAGCTGTTTTTATATAGGAATTCTATATTTCTTTGGGGGGGGTGGCTTAAGACAGGATCCTCCTTTGTACTGCAGACTGATCTTGATCTCATTTTGTAGACTAGGTTGGCCTGGAACGCAGGATGACTTTCCTACCTCAGCTTCCCCTGCCTATGCATATAGTTCTTCCATATAAGGTAAATTATAACATTTAACATAATATAGTTGACATGGATAAAGATGGGTCTTACTACTTCACGTACTACCATTTTGGTATTCTAGAAATAATGAGAAATAGTTTAATGGCCTTTAGGTCTTATTTAGCCTTTCTTTATGTTTTATGTTAAATCATGAATTTGTATATCTGTTGGTTTGAGTGCTCAAATAAAATATTTTGGCTTTACACAAAATGACATGGTTTTAGCTACCAAAGTATAGTAAACTCTTTAAAAATAAACCTGTTAGTTGCCTTCAAAGTTCTCATAAGAGAAAGATGGACTACATCCTAGTGTTATGATTTTTTTTTTTTTGGTGGGACTAGGGTCTGAACTCAGGACCTTGCACTTGCCAGGCAGGCAATTGTGCCACAGAGCTATCTCCCTGGCCCCCCAGTGGTACGATTTTTAAACATTGTTGAGATGGATGACCTCAAAATCCAATTCTTCTATTCTTTATCTTCTGTCCATTTATGAAAAAATGAACCATGAAAAACTATAAGTGAAAAGAATTTTTCCAGGTTTTCAGAACTCAACCGTATGTTGAAGTTCTTCCGAAAGCAGAGTACAATTGCACCTAAACCTACAGAAGAAAGGCCTCAGAATGGTGAGTGGGGGGGGATCCCTCCTGTAAGCTCCAGGACAGATGCTCTGGGCTTCATCCCTGACCTCTCACATGGCTTTCTCTACAAGACAGCCACATCTAGCTTGTTCCCTTCCTTTTGCCTGGGGCCCAAGTGAGAGGAGAAAACTTTATACTCTGTATGTTGAGGCTCACTTGGAAGCAAACCTGAGCTGCACAAATTGTCAGACTCCAGTGCCAGGCAAAAGAAGGGAAGCAGACAAGGAAAAAGCATGCCAGAGCACTCAGCATTTGAGTGTTTTCTGACTCATCTTGAAGACAGGGATTCATAGAAATGTATTTCTTGCTTTTGACAAAACCAGAGGAAGTGACAAGTCACACTGCATCATTCCTCTTAGGTTTAGGAATATGGGTAAAAGAAGGGTAACCAACTCTGAAAGAAAAGATGTGTATTCTGAGGATTTCTGAACTTGGTGCGTGGCAGATGAACATGGCCGGCCCGTAGGATGACTCATGGAGCTTGAGCAAGGTTTGAAGAGGAGATATGAACTTGGAAAGCCCTCACATGTGGGGATATTTGATGTGTTTCAAGGCAGCTCAGAGCATAAGTGAAGGTGAAGCAGTGCTCCTTAAAAGCGTGCAGTGTGTGGGCTACAGTGTACTACAGCGTTTTATGATGTGGGAAATGCAGATGGAAACTGTGGCCAACTGCAATTGTATTAGGCTGCTGAGGATGCCTTTAAAGGCATCACGTACACCGGCGACTTAAAGGAACAGAAAAGCACCATGTAGCAGTCCCAAGGCAAGACCTGTGTTGCCAGGACCAGGTTCTGTTTTAAATCTCCAAGAAAATCTGTCCTTGTTTCTTCTTAGGCTCTGGTGGTTTGGCAGCAACCTTTGGTGTTCCTTGGTTTGCAAGTGCAGAATTGCCATCTCTGACTAAGGTGTCACGCTGTGTTCTCTCTGTGTGTCTTTGTCTTCCGATGCATATATTCTTATAAGGACAACTGAAATAGTTCAGTAGGGGCCAACTTTGTTCCCTGTGAGAACCATTTTATGACTGGGTTACATCTGCTGCAATTCTATTTCCAAATAAGGTCACTTCTTGGAGCACAGAGAGCACTTCACCATTAACCCTTCCTGAGGAGTTCAGCTCGACTTGTAACAAGCGGTGCGGTGCACATAGCATAAAGAGGTTCATTACTAAGTGTGAAATGGAGAAGAGGAGGAGAGGAGAAGGGCAGGGGACCTCAGAGGACAGAATGGGAGCGTGTAAGCCTTCCTGAGATTCAACAGGTAGGCAAAAGTGAGGTCATCCGGAGAGTCCTGAGTCACCAAGGACCTCGATCTAGTAAACTACACTTATTTCCTTCAGAGTCTAAACAAAAGTTTAATTGTTCAAAGCTGTTTTACTTAAGTTAGGGTATAAGGAGCTGAGCCAGTGATACACCGCTTGCTTATCAGCATTCACAGGGCACTGGGTTCAATTCCCAGCACCGCCCTCACTTCAGAAAGAAGAAAACCACAAATTTCTTGCCCTAAAATTGGTGAGAGCAAGAAAGAGATTTGAGATGTCTGCTAGTTTTGTCTACCAAGCATACCTCATAATTATTTGTAAATATGTGCTTGTATATACAGTGCGTAACACAAATGTAATGGAAGGTGTTTTATTCGATATTAATTTCTACTTTGATTAATTAAACCGATACTGAAAATTGCCCCCAATTTTAGGGTTGTTTGACTCGGAATAGTATTTGGTTTCAGGGACAGCTTGGATCGTGAAAATCTTCCATGAAGGCAGTCTTAATTTCTTCTCAAACTCCTTCCTTAGAAAAGTAAACAGAGTTGTTAATGATGAACCTCTGCCTTCTTGGGAGCTACAGTAGTGATCTGGTCCAACTCTGGACGTGCGCTGATTTTCCTTTCAGTCTGTCACTGGTGTCCTATCTGACTGCGGTGGTGTCCTGTGCGCTGGGAGGAAGCCACACCACCAGCAAGGGGCGCAGAGCGCCTAGCAGGCTAAATGTTGCCCTCTTCAGGAGCACCTGTGTATTGCATAGTTCCAGTTAGCACCAGACAGCGCCAGAATTGAGGTTCTATTTTAAAAATAATTCAACAAAAATGATACAGAAATGGTCATTTTCGACCTGAACTGTAAATCCTAACAAATCCTCCCTGATTCAATGTGCAGATTCTGGTGTAAGCCCCTCCCTCCCATTCGTGCCTGTCCACACGCACACAGGGCTTTCTGGGACTGTGTGGATTCAGACGCTGGGATTTTCCCAAATGTTCCGTGGACATTTGGCAACCGTGATGCTCTGTTCAGCTTTCAGCTGGGCTAACTACATTCTTTTTAGGTTTCTCTTCGGGAAGCTGCTCCCTGCTGGGCTTCGGTTGATGAGAAATGCGTGGACTTAGCCAGACAAACTGGTAATTGACCCCAGATGGACCCTGGACTTTGGAGCTTCCTGGATGACACAGTTGCTTACCCGGTTGTTATCAGTCTAAACACCTCATCAAGTGATACATTTCCAACCCCCTGACTGTCTTGTGACCACTGGAAGGTACTAGGCAAAGCTCAGTCCAGAAGAACTGTCAGGAACTTGTTGACTGTCGGGAGTTTAGCATGCCCTGGCAACTTTTATGCACATACTACTGACTGAGGGGTCAAGGGTTTCTATGTCAAATAGTACCGTTCTCAAACTTAACTCAGGAGCACAGCTCTGTTTAACAGAGTTGTGCCCAGACATATATGGAGGGTGTGTCAAAGGGCTGACTTTCTCAGCGTCAGTATCCAAGGGGCAAGCAAAGAAAAGAGTGACCACATAGGTATGGAAGGCCATGGGCAAAGGCCAAGCCAATACTAGTATGCCTGTCAGCTTGCTCTGTGTTTTCACACATGTTGAACTGTTCCATTCAGTAGAAAATAGGGTAGAAATGCAGTTCAGTGTGTTCGTTGTTTGCTCTGATACCACTACCACTGTCACAGGACACACTGCTCTCCATGGCAACCTTTCTGTTTCATTATCATGCTTTCTTTTGAAAATGTGCCTAATAGTAAGTGGTGTAAATTTTTATTGCTGCCTCTGTTTTTTAAGTAGGCTTTGGACGTTTAACTACAAAGGAACTATGCTAAGACTTCTGTCCTGGACAGGACAGAGATATAAAGTGTATTAAAATGTGTGCTTTATGTAAATAGAAATATTTGTTAGTTTTTATTTTCGTTTCTGTGTAGCATGGCTCAGGCCACCCGAAGGAGTTTCCTAAAGAATAAGTGTAAGGAGGGACTTCACCAGAAACTCAGTTCATGGCATGAGATGAATTCTTTTTGCAATTCTTGCTATGCATCATGCTAATTTTCTAGAATAACACTAGTAACAAATGATTTGTGACAAACTGATTTGTTACTTAATTCTAGGGAACGTCATACACTTGAAAGCAAGCTTATTGTTTGGATGAAAGTGGAAATCACAACGTAAATCTAGGGCTATGATAAGAAGCAAGACTTTAAAATAAAATACATGTTAGGGCTTGTATCTGGGTTCCCTCTGCGCTTCGTGTGCTCCTAGCCAGGATCACTGGGACTCGGTAGTCGTGGGTGGATTGGTGCGCTGCTAGGTTCACAGCAGCGTGCGGTGTTGGGAGCGCGAGCCGGGCAGAGGAGGCGATCTCCAGGGCGTGGTCTGGCCCGCCCTGTGTCCTTCCTACCCTTGGTCTCCCTGCCACAGCCAGGCACGGACCAAAACCTGCAAACTGTGAAAGGAAACCAACCTTTCCTCCTTGTAGCTGTGGATGTCTCAGCAATAAGAAAATAGCCCACGAAGTGTTTTAGAGACTGACTTGGGCTTGTTTTGACCAAAGACTTGCCTTTAGCGATTTATGTTGGCGTAATGCGTTTTGTTCAATTCATGAGAAATGAAATGAATCCTAATCAATGATAAAGGTTTAAATTATATCTAAGTGTAGTTAAAAGAAGGATTTTTATTTCTTAGTTTATATATATGTGTGTGTATATAATTAATTAATTAATTAATTAATTAATTAATTAATTAATTTTAAAGAGCAAATAGGACAGAAATTAGAGTGGCCAGCAGGGGGCTTCTTTGGGTTTCATCTTTTAAGAGCAAAACTGAAAATACGTATTGCTCCTTCGTTTTATAAACAAGGAATGAAGGGAAAAAGCAGGCTGCTAGCTTTGCCTTGTTCTGCTTGTCTGCACAGAGCAGATGGCCTTCTCTGTAGTTACATCGTCTTCCATTTCCGGCTGCCACTCTTCCTTCCGAAGGCCTGTAGGGTGGAGCACTGCTGATCTAACTTGCCAGCAAAGCTCTGCGCCAATGCCCAATCAAGACGCTATCCTCAAAAATTTCCCAGGGAGAATTAGAATGATTGACTCTCTTCCCTATATAAATTGAAAGTCAGTTAAGAGCTAACTAAGAAGGGTATTCCAATTTGATGAAGTCAAGGGTAGTTAAAGAAACCTATCTATTTCCTGAATTTCTATTTAGGAGGCAACTTCAAAATCATGACGCTGAGCCCACGAAAACTAGCGAGTGGCAAGGCTATGTGACATCGTAAGACTGCAGTTTTTTTTGCAGTGTGTGAAGGTCCCCAGAACTGGTGAGTAGATTGTAATCAATTTTGGAATACAACTGCAAGTTATCATCTCAACCTTTCACATATGTAATAGTCAATTGTCTCTTTTCTTGTACCATTTCATAAGTGTGGACTCAATGACTGTCATGATAGGACAGAAAATTCACACACTAGTGAAAGGAAGGTAGGATGGTGACATTTTGGGTTATCCAAGTGAAATCTCAAGAGAAATTGAAACTGACGTAATATAACTTTTCAAATAAGAATTAAGGTCTGGCTTTGGCAGCAAGAAATATATATACATTTTTTTCTTGTTTTGTGGCCCTGGGGCCAGGGGATCGAATCATGATCTCTGCACTTTACCTAAGCTTCCCTAAGCAGGTGATTTAGTCCTCTAAGCTGTCTCACCAGCCTGAGAAATATATACCTATATCGAGTTTTGAAGCTCCAGGTAATTAAAAAATCAGGCATTTCAAGTTTTATATGCAACATACAAAAATTATGTTAGGATTTTGTCCTTTTAAAATATATTTAAGTACACAATCTACAGGGTCTCACTACACAGATCAGAATCAACCTGTTTTCAGCCTGCCAAGTGCTAGGATTACAGGCATGAGCCACCATGCCCAGACTCAATTGCAGTATCAGCCTGACCTGGGAGTGGGACTGGGACTGGCATGGCACACAGGGGATTGGGGATCGCAACCCTATCCATGTGGCTGTAGTCTGCTACGTTATCTGGCCAGCCCCAGGATTTTGTTTTAAGTTAGAAAAAAAGAAAGAAAGAAAAAAAGAAAGAAAGAAAGAAAGGAAGAAAGAAAGAAAGAAAGAGAAACTTTGTTGAAAGAATGCAGATAGTAGAGAAGAGTAGATTTGGGGACTTCGTTTCCCAACTGGTATACACTGCATTAGAACACATGTGGGCCGGGGCCCGGCAGGATGGCTCAGTGGTCTAAAGTGCCTGCTTAGGAAAGCTTAGGTGGTTGCAGGGACCATGGTTCGATTCCCGACACCACATGCTGCGCCAGCCCTGCCCTCAGGGCAGGCCGAGCCGGCCATAAAAATAAATAAACAAATAAACAAACAAACAAAAGTTCTGAAACAAGAAAAAAAAAATTAAATTTAAAAAAATGTATGTGGACCATGGGAATGAGAGGATGAGCCCGCAGCTTCTACACATGCAATAATTTACATTTTGACTGAGGATAAAATATTAATAATTTAACCGGCAAACAGTGACATGGCCCTTTAATTAGGATCATGTTATGAAGTAGAAAGATTTAAATAATTTGTGGTCTCAGTCATATGTTGAAATCCCCCCCCCCCACAGCACTGGTCATATTAGAAAGGGTTTTGCTTTTACAATAACTATGTCATGAGGGAAGCGCCCTTATGAATGGGATGAATATCTTTATAAGAGGCCTGAAAGGGACCCTTCAACTCTTCCTCTCATGTGTGGGAACAGCAAGGAGGTAGCAGCTATGAGCCTGGGCTTGGGCTTTTATTAGACACTAAACCTGGAAGGACCTTGATCTTGGGCATCACAGTCTGCAGAGCACTGGGACAGACATTTCTATTGTTTATTAGCTACCCAGTTTATATGTTTTGTTATCGCAGCCCAAGCATAGAAATTTTGAATGTGCAAAGGTATGATATACCATGACTTATCTACTTATAAACTAGTAAATAAAGGCTTTGGTGGCCAAACTATTAGATTTCGTACCTTAGCAGAGTGCTTGATTGATGTGACTCCTGAAAATTCATTTACTAGTTTATTCATTTAATAATTTATTCATTAAGAAAATTTTAGCGCGTCAAGGCTGCAGCTCAGTGGCATAAGTGCCTGCCTGGTAGGTGCAAAGTCCCAAGTGAGTTGAATTCCTGGTAACACACAAACACACACACACACACACACACACACACACAAATTTAACCTTACTGAGAAATCATTAGAAAATTAGCATTGAATACTTGTGTATTGCTTAAAGCAATTTATACATAAAGGTACAAATAAGTTCTATCTAAGAGGAAAAGAAGAGAGAGGAACAGGAAGCAGGAATATCCTAACTTATTACAAAACCTAACTGTGATTTATATGTGCCTGCATAGCTTTGTCCTTTGCCATCCTTAGTTCTCAGGGTTATCCTTCAAAACAGGGAAGAAATGCAGTTTTATTACTGGATGATTCAACCAGTAGCAAAGATTATGACTTATAACCTTGGATTTTAAGATTGTCTATGGGCAGAGTTTGAGGCAGAAATTTAATAGGTTCCCTTTCTGCTTCTAAAAGCAAAGGCCCATAAGAGAAGAATTCTTTTATCTAGTTGTGGTTTTGAAAACAATTCCTGGAATGGCAATACAGTGTAACTTACTTGATCCAAATTATTGCTTGACTTCATAATTCTGTCTTTAAAAAAACCACTGCATCACTCTCCATTTTTTAAAATTTTTCTTTTGTTTTTATTGGAATTGGAATAAGTGAAAGCCAATGCATATATTCATGAATTCGTTGAACATGGTTATCCTTCAAAATTTTCTTGTTTGCTTATTATATTGTTTTGAAAATTTTTGACAACATATTAAGAAAGAAATCAATGAAGACTCGATTAGTCAATCATACAGCACTAATTTTGAATTAAAATATATGCATAAATTTTTAAGTGTAGACTATTCATATCCAATTCTCCAGAGCCTTTGTGTCCAAAAAACAGATAGCTGGTTTTCTTTCTCCTATATTCCCCCTTTACCCATAGGTTGTTTCTCAGTACTTTGTGCTGGAGCCTGCCTAAGACAAACAGTGCACTCAACCAACTCCATACTGAAGAGCAGCTTTAAAAATTATACTAGGGCTGGGGACATGGCTCAGCAGCGTAAGTGCCTGCATGGTAATCTCAAGGCCCCAAGTTTGATCTACCAAAAAAAAAAAAAAAAAAAAAAGAAATGATTATGATAAAGTGATTGTGTTAATGCATCTAATTTTCCACGTGTCTCCATTTCATGCTCCTTGTAGTGACCTCCTGGTACACCCTGATCCTGGCCTGGCTGCATGACTTGCTTTGAACAGTGGGATTATATCAGAGTTCACACAAGTAGAAACCCGAAGTACATTTTATCTTCCTTTTGTAGGCCTTCGCTGCTGCCATGAAAAAGTACCCCTGCTTGCTTGTGTGGGAGACCGGTAAGAGGACTCTAACGAAGGTAAGCTGAATTTCCCAGTGATGCCATGGAGAGGCAGCTAGTCACCACTGCCCAGTCAGCTGGCAAGAGGGGGCACAGGAGTCCATCTGAGCTCAGGCGAGTGTGGCCGCGAGCGTGCGCATGCTCAGCCATGTGGTTGAGAGTGGTTCATGGTGATACCTAAGAAATACCGGATGGTTGGTTCCAGACTTCCCAGGTTAGATGTGGAGAAACTGAGGCTGGGGATTTGGATTTTTCTTCACATTTCTAATATTCAACCTTTAGATTTTAGAGCTAAATATAGTTTTGGTTATAATAATGTAAGTCTTTATTAATACTCTTGTATAATCCCTTTTGGGCCAGTGAGATGGCTCATAGGTCTAAAGCACCTGCTTAGGCAAGCTTAGGCAACCACAGGGACCACGGTTCTGTCCCTGGCATCACATGCTGTGCCAGCCCTGCCCCCAGGGCGGGTTGAGCCATTCGTAATTTTTTAAAAATTTATTTGTGCATTCAAACCAGCACATATACATTTTTTTACTACTCAGGATATTAAGCTAAAAAAACCCCAAAAGATATTAAGGCCTTTTAAGACAATATGATTTCTGCTTACTAGAGGGAATATTGCATACGCAGCTGACCAGGACAAGAGAGAGCCCTGTCAAATGCATGTCCTCCAGGGCAGTGCCACCCATGAAGCGATGAAGTCCAGCAAAAGCTCCATATTGTGGACCTGAAGCTTGAGTCACCATTAAAAGGAACCTTTTCAGACTGGTGAGATATTCAAGCTTACAAGTATGCTTCTGCATTATTGCATTACTTCTATTCATAGTGACTCTGTCCACTACATGAGAAGAATTCATCCTAGCACACTATAAATCTAAGAAAAAAATTTCAAGTGTTTATCTCAAATTATTTTTTCTTCCTGCTTTTCTTTCTTTCTCATTTAATTATAGTACTTTAGGAAACAAAGAAGAGTGCTTTTGAATTATTTTGTAAGGACCAGTAGATAGCTCAGTAGAGCAAGTGTTTACCTGGCATGTGCAAGGTCCTGAGTTCAATCTCCCCATTCCACACACACACACAAAATATATTTTGCAAATAATAAACTTACTTACATATAACTCACTTTACCTATTAATTTATTTCTTTAAACTATAGTGTAATTTACTGTGCTTATAGATGGAAAAGCTGAATAGGATTTAGAGGCACATCAGTGTCTGAATTCAAGAGTAACTTCTTTTCTGTATATATTAAAAGATTTATTTTTATTTATAATGAAACCAACATGATGTTACTGGTGATATGAATTTATTAACAGGTCTCAAAGAGGTCAATAATATGTAGCATTTAATTTTGCACAATTAAGTGTTCTTCGTTTTTAAAAATTATATATATATATATATATCTATATCTATATCTATATATAGATATATAGATATAGATATAGATATATGTAATAGCCATCAGGTGGGATTTGTACCCGTATGTGATGTATTTGGATTCCTTTTTTCCCAATCACCTCTCCTCCCTTCAGCCCCCTTCCTGTCTTCCATCCTCCAACATAGTTTCTTTTTCCTTTTGAATAATTTCTTTATATTTCACAACATCTCTCTTGCAGTTTGGTCCTTATTTCCCCATTACTTCTCACTCCAAGCAGGCAATGTGTGTCTACTTTACTTCATTCAAGAGTATGTTCTCAAGATGCTTAGGTTTACCTAGAAACATCTCATGCTTATTCATCTTTATGGCCAAATAGTATTTCATGACATATATATATATATATATATATATATATATATATATATATATATATATATATATATGACAAAACTTTTTTTTAAACTATTCTTTAGTTGATGGTCGTTTGGGTTGTTTCCAAGATTTGGCTACTACAAACTATGTTGCTATAAACGTGTGTATGCATATATTACTGTGATGTTGTTAGCTCTTTTGGAAGATATGCAAAAGGGAAATAGCTATGTCAAATAGGACCTCTCATTTTAGTCTTTTGAGTAATTTCCAAACTAGTTGCCACAGTGGTTGCTCCAGTCTATATTCCTACCAACAGTGGAAAATGATTGCTTTTTCCCCAAACCTCCCAGCATTTATCGCTTTTATCCGATGAAGGAAAATTCAATGGTTATATAGCAAATTCCAGTCCATTACAGGAATTTGTACGCAATCATTTTTTCTTAGTGGTGTGATTTTGTCCTGCTGTGGGGGGAGAGAGTATGATTTTAGAGGCACAGAGACAAGAATGAGAAGAGAGTGAGGTTGGTAGAGCAAGGCTGGAGAACAAGGGAGGATCACCCGAGGTTTTGGAAACTGCAGGATACAGAAGAGAAAGCAGGGGGGAAAAAGCAAAGGATTATTGAAGGGAACCAGAAAAAGAAGAGGTAACGTTCACTCCTACGAAAATCTCATAAAATCAAGAGAGATTATTGAGAAAAGAGAAAGCTGATGAGTGGAAAAAAAATACCAAAAAGAAAGATGAGAAAAAAAAAGGAAGGTAGTGAAATAAAAGAAATAGTGAATAAAAGAAATAGTGAAAAAAAAGAAAGAAGAAAAAAGAAAAAAAGCAAAGCAAAGTGCAATAACCCTAACCGGACAGATTAAGGAAAACTAATCAATCAAAGAAAAATAAAGCCAGTAGAACTGCCCTGCTGTCCACACATGTTTCTGCACTAGTGTCGGGATCAGACCCCAGGGATGTGCCGCGCGCTCCAGCCAAGTTTTCAGGAGGAGCTGTGCTGCATATGGGCTGATCTTGGCTTCTGGATGTGGGAGCTGAGACTGGTCTTTCATTGCTGGAGTTCTCCAGAGCCCTTCAATATAGAGTGGCAGCCTCAGCAGCCCCTGCCATTCTGTGTCTGTATTCTAGTACAATGCTGGTTCAACCTACTTACCACCTGCTAGCTTTGTATTTTCACCATGGCCTCAGACTTCCATACCATTGGCCCTGCCTGGGTTGCATGTGTGTGCCAAGCTGATGACTGCTCTCTCTGGTCCCCTCCGTGCAATTAATTTTTATTATTAAAAGATTTTAAAAGATTAATAGCGAAACAATTCACATTTGCAAAAATGATAGACATCTCTGAGCAATGGTAAAATACTTACAATGTATGTGGTGAAGAAGGCGTGTGAGCTCCATTTCCCTGTTAGGCAATCTAGATCGCTTCTTTTTCACACCACTGGGGAAGCAGCTTCCACCTTAAAACCTCCATGGTTTTGTTCGCTTGTTCACTGGAGATGGGACCTTCCCAGGCGCATAGCTCATGCAGGGTCGGAACTTGCTGCCTTCCTCCTGCCTCAACTTCCGGAACTATAGGCGCATAGACCTGCGCTGCTGTGCCCATAGAATCCCACATAACTCTGTCACATATGCGAATGCTCATCTTTAAAAGAAAAAAAACACACACACAAATTTATGCTTCGTTTTCTATCTTTTAAAGAGAATATGCATTAGAATTAAAACAGAAAAAATTACAAGTCATACAGAATTTCACTTAACAAGGTAGCATGAATTTCACAGTATTGTTGTCATGCAGTGTTCTCTTCCAATAGTTATTTGTATTTACATTTGTTATGTTTTATTGTATCTGTATTTAGTTATTTGTCAGATATATGCATGTAAAATTGGAAGAAAAAAAAAAAAAGAAAGAAGTGTATAGAAAAATAAGAAGGCACAAAGGAAAAACAACTAAAAAAAGGAGACAAAACAAATGAAAGTATTGTCTGCTCCTTTCCATAGACAGCAGAAATGCACAGTACAGTGGTCCAGGACATCCTGCCTACTAACATAGTTAATCTCTTCCCCCTAGTCTCTCTCCTGTCCTTCTCCTTAACTCAGTAACTCTTTCCTTTCGAATAAGTTCATATGCTTTTACCCTTATCTACTGAACCCTTCACATTCCATTCTTCACTTTCATGTTTTCACACTTATGAGACAATACTATGTTTGCACAAGTAGGTCTGATTTGTTTCACTTAAGAATATGTTATCTAGTCACATCTATTTACCAATGAAAGATTCACATTTACCCTGTTTTATAGTTGAGTAATACTGCGTTCTGTAAAAATACCACATCTTCTTCATTCGTTCTTCAGCTGATGGGCATCTGGGTTGTTTCCAGGATTTACCTATGACAAATTGCACTGCTATAAACATGGGTGCACATGTATTACTGTGGTATGAGGTTTTCAGTTCTTTTGGAAAAGTACCCAGGAGGGGAATAGCTGGTTTGAATGGGACCTCGAATCCTAGCTTTTGAAGGAATCTCCACACTGATTTCCACAGTGGTTGTACCAGTCAGCACTCCCACCAGCAGTGCAGAAGGGTTCCTTTTTCTCCACAGCCTCTCCAGCATTTGTTAGTGACTGAAGTTCCTTGACTCGCCTCTCCTCGCCTCTCCTCTCCTCGCCTCGCCCCGCCCTGCCCCGCCTCTCCCCCTCCCCT
>PVJA010044406.1:0-16213 GCA_004027025.1 Myocastor coypus | reverse complement strand
AATATGCAATATGTCAACTTTCAAAGAAAAAAAGGGGGAAAAGAAAAAAAAAGTAACGTGGATTTAGAAAGGTTAATGTTTAATTGTTTGATCAATCTTATATACCTATATGTATTAATCTAAACTGATCCGATGATGAAAATATGTAATATAACCATTGTTAAATTTAAACAATAAAAGAATTGAAAAAAAAAAAAGATCAGAATGATATACAAAAAAAAAAAAAAAAAAAAAAAAAAAAAAAAAAAAAAAAAAAAAAAAAAAAAAAAAAAAAAAAAAAAAAAAAAAAAAAAAAAAAAAAAAGGAATTTAGCATGACATAAGATTCAAAGACAAACTGTAATTATATAAAACTTAAAATCTATAGAAATAAACAATGGTGAAAAAGACAAGAGAAAAATATACGTGTAAGGAAAACAATGATGTAGAGAAGAAACATATATGGTGAGTATAGACACAGCGCTCCTGCCATGAGCCGGAACTATAGAGATGATACCTTAAATGCAACAGACTCATAAAGATGAAAAACGTATGCTCTTCTCAAGGCTAAAGACAGGCTTGGCCAGAATGGCAACTGTTCAGCCTACATCCATCCATTTGCTCATTCTTTCATTCATTTTTACTGGAGACTGAACTTGTTTTTATTTTTTGAAATAGTCCTGTAAAGTTGCTCAGGTGAGACTTGAGCTTGCAATCTTCCTGCCTCAGCCTCCCTCACTGCTAGATTTATAGGTGTGTAATGTGTAGCACACACTTTTAAGTTGTTATGTTTAGTTAGTTCATGTTTACAGTACACAATAATTACATTCGTTGTGTCTGGGAATGCACAGAACACAACTTCATTCTATATCTTTAAAACCTGTACAGTTTGGATCTAAAATGCTCTTGGCCAACGAAGTGGCTGCTGGTCTACAGTGATCCTGCGAGGTGGTCCAACTGCTAGGAGGAGGTGGGGTTCAGCAGAACAGAGGTGTCCTGCAAGGGTGTCTTAGTTGCTTTTCTAGCCTGTTACAGAGGCAAAATGCCCCATACCCAAAGTGAAAGGGGCAGGGTATGTTCAGCTTGCAGTCTGTAGAGGGTTCAGTCTATAGCCAGTTGGCTCCAAGGCAGGGAGGGAGGCACATGGCAGACGGGCGACTGCTCATGCCGGTGCAGAGAACAAAAGTGAGCGAGGGGAGAGGGAGACAAGCCTCTTTCTGTCTCTTCTGCTGCGCATAGGCCACCTGCCCCAGGCGGGTGCAGCCCCACGCCCTTAATCCCACCACCGGACTATGACTCAGTTACAAACTTGAGATTTAGGCACCTCTGAAAGGCCTGCCCTCCATGACTCCCTGAGGTCGTCACTACGACATCTAGACACAAACCGTAACAAAGAGATCCTGGGAGCCTGGTTCCCATCCTCCACTTTGCTTCTGGTTGGCATGAGGCCGGCAGTGTCCTCTGCCACTGTGTCCACAATGATAGACTGTGCTGCTATAGATCCGCAGAACAGGGCCATCTGAGCGCAGAACAGAGCCTCTCAAACTGCGTGCCAAATGAAGCCTTTCCAGTTGAGAAGTGTACCTTGCCAGTAACAGAAAGCTGGCAAACACAATGCCTTTGGCTATGGGGCAGCTGTCCCACCTGCAGGCCTCTGTCCTTCACAAAGACACAGGTTCAGGGTATCTACACCAGCACTGTTCAGGGTGGCACAAGATGAACACTGTAAAAATCCTCTGTGCTCTGAGAACACTGCATGTAAAATGCTAGAAATGAACAATTCCTTTCTTTTAAATCATGTACTTTCTGAGTAGTAGAAATGATGAAATGTCAGGCTGTTCAGCTTGAGCCGGAGCAAGAGCAGGATGTTAACGGGTCCTTGGTCCAGTGTATTCGCAATGAATGCATTATTTACCCATCAGTCACTTGCATATTAGCTGTCTCTGCTATGGTATGGCTGAGCTTGAGTTGAAGTCATCCTTTCTTCTTCTTCCTTTTCTCTGTCTGTCTGTCTGTCTGTCTGTCTGTCTGTCTGTCTGTCTGTCTGTCTGTCTTTTTGAGGCAGGGTCTCATGCTGTTCAGGCTGGCCTTGAGCTCACTATGTAGCCCAGGCTGGTCTCGAACTTGCACTGATCCTTCTGCCTCAGCCTCCCAAGTGCTGGGATTACAGACATGTGCCACCACGCCCAGCCTCATCTTTTCTTCTTCAAGAATGGCCCCAAGCACTAGCCAAGTAACCTTGACTCTTTAGCTCTATAGTTTTCTTTACATGAAACAGTGGGAGTCTTCAGTGTAATGCAAAACCAAAAACTATGCCGAAGTTGCTAACACTGATAGTAAATTACTGTGTTAAGCTTGTAACATGTCTAATTTATGGATAAAACTTTATAGACATATCCATATGGGGAAAAGTTTACACTGGGTTCAGCACTGTGTGTGTCTTCATGCAGCCACTAGGGGTCTCAGAGCATAGCCCCTGGATGTTACAGTGTAATATCACCTGTGCTAAAACAGAGCACACTTCACACTATCTGTTTAACACCAGGGGAATTTCTAGATGGCTATATGTGAATCTTAATGTGGGAAGTGAGACTCAATAGTTGAGAGGGACGGTACAATTTTCCTTTTGCCTCTGACAGTTAAATTTCTTTCCTTCTTGAAAAATGTATTGTTTTCAATTGTTTTAAGCAAACAAATATGAATTTTCCTTTATTTTTTTTTTTGGCAGGACCAGGATTCAAACTCATGACCTTGCACTTGCCAGGCAGGCACTTGTGCCATGGAGCTATCTCCCTGGCCCCAAAACCTGATATTTTTTTTTTCTTTTTTTACGGTACCAGGGATTGAACTCAGGACCTTGTGCTTGCCAGGCAAGCACTTATTCTACTGAGACATCCCCCTGGCCCAAATATGAATTTTTGAACCATCCACGTTGTAAATCCAAAGGGAAGTCAGGCCACGCACAAGCTGGCCGTGCTTCTGCTAACACCAATGATGATGGCATTGGCATCAAATGGAGAGCTCCGGTTCCTGATCTGAGCTGGAGTCCTGGCTTGCTCACCTAATGAACAACAACAGCTGAGTTAATTAACTTCTTAGACTTAGTAATTATTTCCTTCATGCTATAATAATGCTCTTAGAACTGCCTCGTATGCACAAAGTGTGGGATTCAGTCCTCAGCACTACCAAAAAGTGAAGTTTTAAGATTATTGGGCACTGTTTCTTATCCCAATTTCATTACAGGCCTACTTGTACTTTGTTTCGGAGAAACTAAGTGCTAAGCTCAAGGTCGAATTCCTAGAGCTTGAAAGCAGATCTTGGGACAGCAGGAGCATTTCCCCTGCTAGCATGGTTTTCTGAAGAAGTCGCAGGTGTGCCCTTGTTTTGATGTGCGCTCAGGCTGATTCTCAAGTCCGTGGCATTTGGAGCCAGGCGTGGTGGCACCCATCTACAACCCCAGCGCTGAGGAGGCTGAGGCAGAAGGACCACTGCACGTCTGAGGACACCCTGGGCTACGTGGTAGCCTTAAGGCCCCACTGCAGTATATAGTGAGACCGTATTTCAATCCCCACTGCATCCTGTATGCATTTGGGACCATGAAGGGTTATATTATTTCACTTAGTACTTTGGGCATCAAAGCAAACTGCTACTGATGGCTCAGTCTGCTGCTGCTGATTTCCTTTAAGACTTCCGGTTTGCCTGTAATGTTAGTGATGACAGTATAAATGAAAAACACAGAAGGGTCGCTAACTCAACTGCCTCATTTAATCTATGAACTGCTGCCCCCAAACCAAGGCACTGCATCGAGGTACTTCAGCCCAATAAAGATTTCTGTACTGGCCTAGCAAAGTAGACTCATAAGGTATCTCTACTTAACAGCCAGGATGTGAAGTTATATAATTTCCCCAAGGTTCTTCGGTGATTTAATGACAGGCCAGATTTGAGCGCAGTCTCATGCTTTCTAATTTGCACAAAGGGATTATCTCCTCCTCGCTTTAAATTTTTCAGAGGATTTTCCCAGAATCAGCTCTGTGTTTACTTTGGAATAATAGAGTATTACCGTAAGCACACAGAGAAGATAGCATTAGAGTCTTGGTAAATTCTTTAATAGACTCAAAGCAAGTGATTTTCTTGAGGTTTCTGATTTTTGTTACACCAATTTCACTCAAAGGAGAATGTTCAGCATCTTTTAATAGCTGAGAACCCTTAACACTGTCCTTGAATGTAGGCGTGTTTTACTGTAATGTAACTCTATATGGAAAAAGTTTATTTAGAAGAAAACTCACCTGGTGATCTGTAGTAGCACTATAGCTGTCTGAACTATCTTAATAAGGAATCAATTGCATAGGATGGTTATAGTGGGCTCTGACATTGAGAATGTAACTAAGTGATATCTATTTAATCACATTCATTGCCAACATGCATGTTCAGACACACACACGTGGGTGCTGCTGAGTGCTGCACTACTAGGCTTTTTCATGTGACTCCAAGCTGCAAATTCCAGAAACCATTATTTCAAACAGGTCTACTTCCTCTGGCGTCCTGGAATCATTCTGGGTCACCAATTCTCTCCTGGGAAATGGTGCAGTCAGAAATCTCAGTCCTATGACTCTGCTGTGCAGAATGAGGAGATCTCGGGGACACAGGCAGACCGGGCAAGTTAAAATGCCTGTGTGTGAATGAAGAGGAAAAAGGACAACTATTAACTTATACGGCCTATAAATCACAATCTTTTCTTTCATTAGGATCACTTGGCCGGGCGTGGTGGCTCACGCCTGTAATCCCAGCACTCGGGAGGCTGAGGCAGGAGGATTGGTGCGAGTTCAAGACCAGCCTGGGCTACAAAAGTGAGCTCAAGGCCAGCTTCAAGTGCATAGCGAGACCCTGTCTCAAAAAGACAAAAAAAAAAAAAAAAAAGGATCACTAAGAACTCACCGGCAGTATGCACTATCACCAGCTGAGAGGAAGACAGAGAAGTTGGGCTGCAGTTCCCTCTGCGGGACTGCTCCTGGGTTAGATCATGATCTTAGGTGGAAGGATGCATTCATGCTTGGCAGCTGCCAAGTCAGGCTTAGCAGTAATGAGAAGAGCTGATGTGATGGAACTCTGAGGAGGAAAATCCAGCCCACAGCATTGTTCTGAAAACTGCCATAGCCGTAGCATTACTCAAGCTCTGGGCATGGGACACAAATATGGGAGTTTCTGATTATGAGAGGTAAAGTATTCAATGTATACTCAGGATTATAAGATGAGTAGCCGGGACCATCACAAATATAAAATATTCCAATTCTAATCTCAAGAAGTGAAAACCTGCTACTGTTAATATTTCTCATTGGTGCATAATGGAAAAGCCACCAACAGTCTCACAGCTATTCATTAGAATTAGATCTGGAGCTGTAGAATGGTGCCATGAAGGCAAGTCCCAGAGGGTCTCTGCGAGTGTGGATTTTGGTAACTCTCAAATTTCCATCTTGCAAATCGAGGGTTCTGAACCTGAGCCCATGGCTTCAGGAATTCCCAGATATGTTAACCAAAACACTGACTTTATCTCCACATACTTGTGCACATACTTCTGACAAAAGGCTGAAGAACGTTTCTGCGACATAAGGCATTTCATGAAAATATTGCCTCATAACGTGCACATACCCGTCATGTTAATTATATGAATGTGTCCTTAAACAAACCAACTACCAGGGGTATATATAGAAAGATTTATATATATTGGCAACTGGAAAAAGAAGAAAAAAACAACAAAAAAGCCAAGTACATATTCAATACTTGGGGGGATGAATAAACAAATCATGGCATGTTATAAAATGAGACACTGGAAGCCATTCACAACAAAAGTCAAAAGGAACTGAGTCACATGAGAAATGCTGACTGTGCATAGGTAAAAAGCAGTTATAAATTCAGGGTGCAAGTTATGATTCTAAAGCAGAAGTTGGGCCTCTTTGTATTCGCCCCACCTGTGCAAGCAGGTTGACTGACTGTCACAGGCAACTCGGGGAAGCGATCTGAACTTCTTGAGCCAGGGTCTCACTATGCAGGTCAGGCTGCACTGTGGGCCACCTCCTGCTACTCCCTTATCACCTAAGCACCTTGAACTCACTAGGTAGTCGAGGCTGGCCTCAAACTTGAAGTGATTCTTGTTTCAGCCTCCCAACTGCTGGGATTACAGGTGAGTGTTGAAAGAAGGCTCCACTGTGGTATGGAGCTATTAACTAGGTCAGAAGAGAGTGACACAATCGCCATTCCCAATCACTACCATGAAAACTGATTCAGGTGCCATACACTAGTGGGTCTGAAAGCCATTGGGTGAAATGTGCGGGGATTATTTACTAGTACAAAGGTAAACAGGATTTTTACAGTGGAAATATCTGTCAATTCTACTCTAACAAGTAACCAAAGTGAGCGTGAACAAATAAGTAACGTACAACGTGACACTGTGGGCCACCTCCTGCTACTCCCTTATCACCTAAGCAGCGTTCCTGCAAAGTGGGCATTCTGTGTACAACAACGGAGGGACAATCTGATAAATCGGGATTGGATTAAATGTCAATGCCGTGCAAGCTAAAAAAGCTGAAGAGGGACTCTTCTGTGTGAAAGGAGGCTGGAGGGAGATGACTATAAAATGCGTGCTTGATCCTCACATGGGTCCTAAATTAGGAAAACACAACTAAATAGAATCAAGCCAAATGCTCAAGGACTTTCATCTGCTTAACAGATGGCCCATATTCAGTTTTTGTCACCTGGGTGGCTTTCCTTAAATTTATCCCTAAGCGTCCAATCAGGAACTCAATGCTGAGTTGGAGACTCAGGCTTGCAAGGTCACATGTAACTCTGGGCAAATGGTTTCAGCTTATGAAGTTTCCCCTTCTGAAAAATGAATTGGGAAGAGACTCCTCTTCTCCCTACTGGGCTCCCATCCATACTTCCCTGCCTTGGGAGCCACTGCTCTCAGGGGAGACACAGCTGCATTAATCTGGATAGAGACACCAAACTTTCTGGGAATGTATTGTACTATCTTTGGAAACAGCTTTCTTATATTTCTATTAAGATGATTTGGCTCTTAAACTTAATTTTGTAGGGTGACACGTCATTCTTTGTTTCTTGCTGTATAGTTTCCTTTCTCAGGAAAAAAAATCCTCATAAAAACAATTTACAATTTATCAAAATATTGACAGGAATCTTAAGCTCTAATGTCTGAAGTTATCTGTGGGCATGATTTATTACAGAAGTTCCACTGTTATAACTTGGCAATTAGGAAATATCGATAAATGCAAACATATTATTGATGTCAATTAGAAAAGCACGAGACTGATGAGCTTCCCAAAGTGCTCTGACACAAGCAGTTAGAGAGCAATGCCCATCAATACCCATCTAGCCACGCTGAGTGCAGAGATAGATTAGTCTGCCAGGAGACAAAGGGTGCTTTCACATTTAAAGTGAGATTATTTAAACAGATGAGCAGGTAGTCAGCAGGAGCATCTAACAGAACCCCAAGAGAAATCCTGCAGACAAAATAGGCTCACTGGTGATTGATCATTGGGTAGGCAAGAAGATAAGTGTCTAAGAGTGTAACACTGGCTTTGCCAATGGCAGGGGAGGGGACTAAGGGCTCAGTGAGTGGTACCTGCTGATGAAGCCCATGCCAAGCCGACCGAAGAAAAGGGCAAATCTTAGGGTAACATCTTAGACTACACTTTAACACGCACAAGCACCTTGTATATTTTGAAGGAGCTAGGCAGATTCTTGGATTCATTTTACCTGCATAACACAATTAGAGTCTCATTCCCTGGGTACAGCGAAGGAGTGGGAATTGAACCTGAGAAAATGGAGGTAATTGCAGCACTCTGGGACGCTGGTGCAAGACAACTGCAAGTTTGAGCCCAGTTTGGGTCACTCAGTGAGACCCTCTTTCCTAAATGGTGGCAGGGAGAGGGCAAGGAGGATGTTGCCAGGGCTCAACGGCCCAAATCATTAGAAAACAGGTAAGGCAGTGCTGCCCGAGCAACCTTGAAAACACTGTGCTAAGTGAAACAGGAAGTCAGGCATAAACAAACTCCATGCACATACAGGGGCCCAAACTGGCAAATCCAGACAGTCGGAAAGCTGGGTAAGACTAGCTGAGTGGATTTGTGGACTGGGCAGGGGAGGAAAAAAAACCCCACAATATCTTTCTTTGTATATAGCTAATATCAGTCTTTTCTTCCCAACAACCCAGAAAGGACAGAGAGCACATGACTTCCCTAATACTCTCAAAAAGATTTTTTTTGGTCAGTAATGGGAATTAGAACCTGGGACTCTTACTCTAGACTCCACCCCAGCCCTCCTTTTATTTTGAGACAGGTCTCCCTCAGTCACTAAATTGCCCAGGTTGGGCTCAAACTTGTGATCCTATGGCCTCAGTTTTCCAGAACGCTGGAGTTACAGACATCTGCCAGCCCCTCACTACTACCCCCTATAAGACTCCATTCTTCAGGACATGTCTCTGCTACTCTTTGAGAATAAATCTTATTATCTTCTTTGGTTGCTACTAATGTTGTTACTCAGTATCCACTGGAACCCTTGAGAAGCAACCTCAAATGTGCTTTATCCTACTGAGTGAAAGTGCATGGAGTTTTCAGTTCTAAACAGAGTTCACTTAATTTATAAAGAGTTTGAATCTCTGTACAGGAGTATTAAAAGAATCACTGGGGTGATGCACAATTGAATCCCAGCTATGGGGAGATTGAGGCAGGAGGACTGCAAGTTGCAGGCCTACCCCGGGGACTTGGTGAGACTCTGGTCTAAAAAGGGTGGGGTGCAGAGTGGGAATGTAGGACAGTGGCAGAGCACTTCTTAGTGAGGCCCTGGGCTCAATGCTCATTACTGGAAAATAAAAAGGTTTACTTGAGCAAGATTCTGAGGTCAGGCTGGCCATCACAACAACCCAAAGATAAGCTGCCCAGACTGGCCTGTTGGAAAGGCCGTGCTGGTGTGGGGCTGTCAGGCTGAGTGGCCAGTGATGGGTTCCAAGTACTGGGTCTCAGCTGTGAACACATTCTGTCACCACCAGGGAGTGTCAGAAACTCCGAGGTCTGAGTCCCACGCCCTGAGACCGAAATCTAACTGGTGTTACTGAGTTACCACGGTTTGTAAAAGCATTCCTGGGGGTTCTACGGCCCAATTGAGGCTGAGAATGGTGAACGACTGGTAGTTGAAGAGCTCATTAAAGGACAAATAGCCTGTGGTCTTTTTTCTAAGTATAAACAGAAAGTGAAACTGTTAAATACACTGCAACAAACAGACATAAAACATTTTAGAGTTCAGCTTAGTTCTCTCTTTTTTTGGAGGAAATCAGTGATGGTTGTTTGCAGTCCAGTTGTGGTTTTTCTTGCCTTAAACTGTTTGGCTATGGCACTTCCACTGTGGGGATCTGTGTATCTGAAAGCTTTCTGACACGGAATGCACCTTCTCCATTCAGTGTCTTCTTCCCACTGAGAAAGATAAGCAATTGGCCCTCCATGCCAATGGTTCCTGGTGCGCATGGATGTGGGTGGGGACACATGCTCTTTCCTATCTAGACAAAGACTCACATCCCCAACAACGGCTGGGAAACACAATGGTCACAGCTGACGTCAGCTGAGAGCTCCCAGCACTTGCTGCGAGTCCTCTCTGAATGGGTCATTTTGCTGGCTGGACATCGTCTCTGCAGCCTTCACGTCAGCACCACGGTTAGCCCTCTGGCTCCGCTCCATTACCTACATGCTGCTTTAGTGGGAACTGTCTTTGTGATCTCACTGGCAGTGATCCTCTGAGGCTTTGGGGTCTGTGGGTGGCTGAACCTTACTTTCCTGTGTGCTCCCAGGAACTCAGGGAAAGACGTCCAGGAGTCACGGGCAGTGAGGAACATCGTCTTCCTCACAGACCTAGTCTGACACAGGAGCTCAGTGGAAAGGAATTAGGCATGGATACACAGTACACCTAACTCAAGTCCTATGCCCCTCATTCTATGAAAGGGCAAGTAAAGACTCCTACTGAGAGGCTGTATGATATTGTAGTAGAGACTCAGCTGAAGGCTGTGGCTTTGACCTTTCCTGGTGCAAAATCTGCAGCTTAATCTCTCCAAGCTAGTTTCTGAGTTTCCCTAAGCCTCAGTTTGCTCACTATAAAATGGTGAGGCCCTGCAGGGTCATTGAACACAATTACATCCCTTACCAGTAGCACCTCATCTGAGCCTATGGTGTCTCTGTTCCTTAAGCCCTAGAGATGCAGACTGACAGGCGCAGGGAGTGTGCCTCAGTCACAGTACTCAGAACTGCACCTGGCTTGGCAGTGCCATCTACTGTGGGATGGTTGGTTCTGCAACCTCAAACCTTCCCCCTGTAAAAACAGGGGGGGGGGAACACGGACTTCGTAAAGCAACCCAGGAGGCTGTGGGAGGAGGCGGGCACTGGTGGACTTTGTAGTCTGATTCAGCAGTGTCTTTTCAGTCAGCTCTCTTGGTGAGGATTATGTGCCCCACCAAACCAGTACAAAGTAGCTTAGTGCATCCCAGCTTCCTAATTTCCCCTCAGTTCTCCCATGAAAATATGAACAAATTGCGCCTTAGTCAGCTTTCCATTATTATGACAAATACCTGAGGTAGTCTACTCACACAAAGAGTGAAGGTTGGTTTTGACTTACAGGTTTGGACATTTGAGTCTCTGTTTAGTCTGCTGCTTCTGGGCCTGTGAGGTGGAAACACCTCAAGGCAAGAGTGGCAGAACGAAACCGCTCACTTGGTGGGAGCCAGGAAGACACAGAAGGGGCCACAGTCCTCTCGGAAGGCATGTACTCAGTGACCTCAATTTCTCCCACAAGGCTCCACCTCTTAAAGGTGTGACCTTGCTTCCTCCCATGAGGTTTGGCCAGTTCCCAAGGGCCAAGCAGGGGCCTACGCCTTCAGCATGCAGGCCTCGGGAAATCAGGGTCGTAAGAATTACTGCAGGTGCTGGCTGCCAACTGCCACCAGACAGGACGGTTACAGTTGCCTGTGGGTCTCATTAGTGCTCCATGGTATGGGTCAGTATTTCTGGCTTAACACTTTTTCCAAATGTGCAATAAATGACAGGGTGCCACTCTGAAATTATAGCATGCAGTTCATGTGATATTTTCTAAGCATTATCATGTGTAGAGCCATTGTGATCTGTGTCCTTAGAAGCAGCGTATTCTGGGTAATATGTCACGGTATTTTTTTTTTTTTTTAAAGTAGGGATGTAGCTCAGCAGTAGGAAGCTTGCCTAACATACGAGGCTCTGGGATTGATCTCCAGCACCACAAACAAAAAACATCCAAGGTTCCTCAGATATGTATCCTTGGGTTCCCTGTACCTTCCCTGGGCAGTCTGCCCTCAGCAGCCACAGGTTCTGCGTCTGTGGGAGCAACAGTGCTGGAATGGCAGCACACACAGCTGGGCACAACTGTAGCACTGGGACTTGGGAGGTGAGGCAGGAGGATCACGTCAGTCCAGGAGTCTGCAGCCAATCTGGGTAAAATGGTAGACCCTGTCTCAAAAAGTGAAAACCACAAATAAAACTGTATTTGCACTGAATAGGAGGGACTTTCAGCCTTGTCCTTACTCCCTACCCAATGCAGAATGCCTACTAACATAGCATTTCTGCTGCATTAGGCTCCCTAAGTTGTCTAGAGATGATGTGCAGCGCACAGGAAGACGTGCGTAGGTTCCGCGCCAATACCACACAGCTCACAGAAAGCACTCCAGCACCCCCAGGTCTGCTAGTGCAGGGTAGGAGTCCTGACACCAGTCCCCGAGTGAGGGCTGGGCAATCGTTACAGGGATGCCTGTGCAATCAGACCTTTCTACCTCCCCAGCCTCCAGCTGGAGGCGCTGCTTGCCAGCACCCCTCATAACCGCTTTCCTACCTCCCTGGGGCACCCCCAGGTTTTACTTCCACATGTGGCTGGGCCCCGCCTACTAGGACTGCTCTCCCATAGCCTGTCTTCCCCTTCACTGCCTAGTGGCCTGCAATGGGATGATGCTGCTGGAAGTAATCAAGATTGCAGAGTCTGATTTTCTGCTTGGCCCTCTCGATTCTATTCTGTGAAAACACTATCAGCATGTAATAAATATTTCAGAGTGAAACTGCCACTTGGAATTTAGTCTTCAAAGCTCCAACTAAAGCACTACAAAGCATGGGCGGGGGGCATGCTGACCTATATTAGAGCGCGAGCCCTGAGCTGGGAGCCTGTAGATCAGCAGGGCCTTCAGCATGAACCCAGCCACACGGCACAGCGGCTTGAAAGACGACAGGCAGCAGCTCTGTGCCTGCAGCATAGAGGCTGCAGAGCAGGATGGGGACATCACAGCCGGGATGGATTTCGGCGCTCAGGTTTGTGGAGGCACAGCTACGATAGCCTGAGGCACCAAGGATGCTGCGAAGGTCTCTCCCTCATGACACTTGTATCTTGGGCCAAGCCCTGTGCTTTGTGTACCACAAACACACCAAGGACGGACAGTCGTGTCCAGTTTACAGAATGGGGAAGCAAATCCCACAGAAAGTCATTTGCCTGTCTACACAGCCAGGAGTGGACAACCAATTCTAGAAACCTCTCCTGCCTTTCCCTTCTGTGCCTTCCAGTGGAGTCCAAGAAGAAACACCCAGGCCTGGCAGGATCCTACCACCCACGGTGAGCTCACAGCATGTTACCTTTGCTTCTCAGCTGATTCAGTGTGTGTGGAGCAATACTCTATCCTCTAGAGGACAGGATAGCTTCCTTTCTGGAGCTCTAAGGGAGCCCCACATCCTGAGGCAAAGGGGGATTTTGAATGGGAGTGTTGTTTAGAGTGCGGGTGCATCTTATCTTACTTTGGACCACACAAACACTGCACAGTGCACAGGGTAGGCACAATTAGAAGACCAATGGTTAGATAGGCTGTGTTCTCTGGCTGCAGTGAGTCAGGGCCTGGACTGGCATTCACTAGGACTTCTAGGGAACACTCCTGCTTTTGGGCCTACCCACGCATCCAGGCACCCTGCCTGTATTAAGCAGTACTGAAGTGCTTGCCACACCTAGAATGGTAAGTGAGAGGACAATCCTGTCCTTACAGAAGCTACCACACTAAGGGCAGGGATCACTTCATAAAATACTGTTGAAAACAGCATGCTGTGTATTATAAGGTGAAGTCACATGGAGTGCTCTGGTGGCCCAGAGGATGAAGGGAGTTCACTGGGCAAGAAACAGGGACAACGGGCCTGGAGGGCTTTGCCAGGGGAGCTGCTGACTGCAGAGTGGGGTGTATTTCTGGTGCTTTGCCTGATAAATGCAAAGACCCAGCCCACAGGCATCCCGCAGTCGCTGGGCTGGAGCAGGTGTCACAGGACAGGTTGTGCGTGGTAAAGAACAGACTGGAGCGAGCTGTTTTCTGAATCATGCCCTGCACTGCCCCTGAGAGAAAAAGCACTGGAAAAAACAACTAGGCTGAGTTCCAAACATTAATTTCAGTATAAAAACCATGGGCAGCTATAGAGATAGCTGTAAACTTTAAATGACAGTGAAGAATTATTCAGAAACTAAACACCTACTTAGGCTCTAAATAGGCCCTACTTTAGAGAAAGAGGAAACTTTTTTCCCTGTCTTCCCCATCCCTGTCCTTTCAGAAGCTCTGCTGAGTCCCAGGAAAGGGAAGCTCATTAGTAAACAGGGGACACACGCCCCTCATCCCTGGGAGAGTGCAACTTCTGCTTCTAGCTCACTGTACCCCTGCCCAAGTGACCACCATCTGTGTAACAGTCCTGCCAGCTCTGGGTGTTAAAAGCTTTCACAAGGTGTAGCCAAAGGCTTTTCTCTACTGCCCCTGGAACAGGCGGCCAAGGCTGTGAAGAAGCAGCCCATTACATCACTTGGTCTTACGTAAGCCAGTGACTCTGTAGCGTCTGCTAGCACTGAAGACCAGGGACAAGGCCCACCCCGCCTCCAAAGCCAGCACTGGGGTACTCCTGGAACTTAAGAAGCAATGTCATTTATTCTCAGAGTCAGAAAATGCCAGGCATGAGGGGTCTTTCTGATCCTGGGAGTGGCCCTCTCTACATCCACAGGCAGAGGTTGGCTGTGAGGGCCAGGGCGAGTGAGGCAGGACGTGAGTGTCCTGGCTCCCATGTTGCCAGTGGGACAGCCCCTATGCACTGAACGCTATGGTACACAGCTACATGTGCAGCGGCTCAAGAATGTACTCACCCATCTGTGGAAGGGGGCAACCTGTAGGAAGAAGCCCATCGAACCTCAGCAAGGCACCTCACCTGAAGCTGTTCAACAGCCAAATGGTGAAACCCTCCTCATACTATCAGGAACCTTCGAAGTCATTCTGCCTGATCTCTTTTCACTAGGGAAGCCCAGGGGGTCACAGCCTTCCGGGGCTTCCACTGTGACAGGTTGGGATGGAGAGCCCTTTTGATCTTTGGTGGCTGCTACTTTTACTGTCTTGAGGTAGGATGGGAGAGACAAGCACTCTTAGCTGCATGAAGTGGAAAAGCTTCAAGAGGAAGATACTTAGAACTCTGACTTAGCTATCCACTAGTGTGAGGAGCACTGTATACCACTAACTGAAATCACTACGGTACAATCTTAAGAGAATTTCTACAACTTACTATTCATAACTGACCTTAATGCCGAGATTGGGGAGGAAGGCAAGTTTAAAATTTTTAAAACAATCTTTTATTCATTCATTTGGTAAAGGATCTCGCTATGCAGCTTGGACTTGTAGTAATACTTCTGCCTCAGTCTCTCTAGCTCTGGGATTATAGGCACGTGTCACCATTCCTTGTTTTGGTGACCGATATAGCTTGGGCCCAGCATAGCATGAGATACTTGGATCAAAGCTGGGTCCTTGAGCTTGCCAGGCAAGTGCTTAGGCCACCGAACTATCTCCCCAGCCTGAAGATGTATGACTTGGCACAAGTATTTCAAAAACATATCAAGTACAAAACTAAAATTAACTTAATATTGGTAGGGTTGGTGGATTAGTGATTGAGTAGTGTAGTGCTAAAAGAGAGAGCGAGAGAGAGCGAGGGAGGGAGGGAGGGAGGGAGAGAGAGAGAGAGAGAGAGAGAGAGAGAGACAGAGAGAGAGAGAATAGTATTCCTTCCCTTTTAGCAGGAAAGCTGAATGCTGGCAGTGTTTCCAGACAGCTAATGAAGAAGTGCTAAAACTGAGGTGTATCTTGTGAAGAACCTCCTTTTTGTCTTACCACACTTGTTACATCTGGTTGAGGGACATAAAAATGGTTTCTTAGACTAAGAGATACATAATTTGGAGAAATCCCTTGCACAGCATCAAGCAAACAATCCTCATATACTCTGACAAAAATCCATTCCATCTGAAGAGAAAATTCAGCTGCTCATCTCTAGTGCTGAGGAAAAAAGCATCCCTCTTTGGAGATGATCTGGACAGGGAGGTCGTTACTTCCCTGTCACCCCCGGGGGACGGGGGACGTGGTATGGAAACACAAATTAGTGGGAGCAAGGGGAGCGCCTTCTGTTGCCCCTCCTAGAAGCGGTGGGACTCTTCCTCTGTCCTCTTGAGGCAGGACTGTTTGCATAAGTGCCACTGAAGTCAGCTCTGATTGCCTGAAAGGACAGGCAATGCAGCCCAAAAGGTGTCTGCTGAAGGGCACTTTAGTCAGCGCTTCTCAGGGGAGCGCAGGGGAGCTGCAACCTTCAGATCTGCAGCAGATTCTGAGCAAACACTTGAATAATCTGGCTGAACTTTCACATTTTCAGTGTGTGCGTTTTTTTCCCTTCTTTTGAAGGTGGAGAGGTTTTGTGAGAAGGGATAAAGGAGCCTGGCCTCTAGAAATCAAACTATTTGTGGGCCTCCAGAAGGTAAGCCTCTACCTTATAGCAAGAGTGCTAAGTGAAGGCTCAGAAAATGGAAACAGGTATCTGCCACCATCTGCCTTTTGTCACCCTCAATGTCCCACTTGCCTTCCACATTAGAAATCGTCTGTTGAGAGCAGGCTCACAGGGGAGCACAGGTAGGGCACGTCATGTTCCCAACTGTGTGTCCCTGGAGCAACTCAGACAAGCCATATCTGAATTTCCTCACTTGAAAAACAAGTGTCACAGTGTCTTTCTCGCAAGGCTGCTGTTGGGTGGGACTGATACCGTGGGTTCCAAGTGTACGCTGCGCAGAGATGACAGGGAAGCAGTGCTTGCAGGCTTCACCTCCACCATCTCCTCCTCTTCCTCCTCCTC
>PVJA010044405.1:0-16197 GCA_004027025.1 Myocastor coypus | reverse complement strand
AAAAAAAAAAAAAAAAAAAAAAAAAAAAAAAAAAAAAAAAAACATGACCGGAGCAGCCGGCCAAGGCAAAGCTCCGAATCCTGCTCCTGGAGCCTGGACCTGGCTGCAGGGCCCAGCGGAGCCACAGGAGATGGAGCCACGCCCAGAGCAGGTGGCCAGCGCGCTTCCAGCAGCTGCAGCCTCCCCTGTAGGCAGAAATAGTTGTAAGCAGGAAGTTAGCCCAGGGATCCCCTAGAACCCTTGCTCAGAGCAGGTGGAGAGAGGTGGTAGAGGGGAGGGAGGAGAGCTGTGTGACGCTTTCTCTCTGTTGAAAAGTCGTCTTGGAAAAAATGCTGATCAGAAGGTGCAGTTAGTGGAGTTCACAATTATTCTTTTTTTTTTTTTTTTAAGAATTTTGTATTTTATTTATTTATTTGTTTGTTTATTTATTTATTTATTTATGTTCTTGTTTCAGAACCTTTTTATTTATTTATTTTTTTTGTCTTTTTGAGACAGGGTCTCGCTATGCAGTGGAGGCTGGTCCTGAGCTCACTTTTCTAGCCCAGGCTGGTCTCGAACTCGCACCAATCCTCCTGCCTCAGCCTCCCGAGTGCTGGGATTACAGGCGTGCGCCACCACGCCCGGCCTCAGAACCTTTATTTGTTTATTCATTCATTTTTATGGCCAGCCCAGCCCGCCCTGAGGGCAGGGCTGGCGCAGCCTGTGGTGCCGGGGATCGAACCGGGGTCCCTGAAGTCGCCCAAGCTTTCCCAAGCAGGCGCTTTAGACCACTGAGCCATCCTACTGCACAACTTTTCTAACATTTGATGAATTTTAAAAATCACAAGCATTCAAAAGTATTTGACTTATGGTAATTATCTTTTACTGTAACATAAGACAGTAGCTAGCAAATTGTTCTTTTTTAAAATCTTTAAAAGTATTTTTTTTACATCATCTTTATTTTCTTTCTTTTTTCTCTTCTTTTCTCTTTTTTAAACTTTATTTATTTATTTATATTATGGCCGCTCAGCCCACCCTGGAGGTGGGGCTGGTGCAGCATGTGGTGCTAGGGATTGAACTGCGATCTCTGTGGCCGCCTGAGCTTTCTTAAGCAGGCACTTTAGACCGCTGAGCCATCCTGCCGGCCCCAGAAGATTGTTTTTAAAAGGTACTCTTTTGGTCTGGCCTGATAGCTCAGCGGACTAAAGCGCCTGGTTAGGAAGGGTCAGCGGCAGGGATTCGATCCCCGTTGGATTTGATCCCAGGCATCCATGCTGGCCCGCCCCGCAGTGCACACTGAGACTGCGATCGAGATCTGGCGTGGTGGCGCACTCCTGTAATCCTAGCATTTGGGAGGCTGAAAACAGGAAACTCACTATGATTCCAATCTATGTAGGGAAACTCTGTAGACCCTGTCCTAAATGCAGAAAAAAAAAAAAGATACTCTTTCTATGTTGGAGGGCAGGACAGCTTCATACTCTTCCTGCCAAGGAACAGGAATAAAAATTCTTTTTTTTTTTTTTTTGTATAGAAAACATTTCAAATGTAGCTATGCAAAGTATTACTTGTTTTATTATTGAAAATGAGAAATATAAATGTATTAATCTACTGAATTTGGGAAGCCATTTATGACTGGGTGGAGTAGTTCTATGGTAGTTTTGATCTTCTCTATGATTTTCTCAATATGCCAAATTTTATACGATGACATTGCTTTTTAAAAGGCCTCTAAGGGCGGGCCAAATAGCTCAGTGGATTAAAGCATCTGCAAACAGGCTGAGGGGTTGGGAGGGAGTGGGGGGTGCTGTGCTGGTCCCACCCCCAGGGGGTGCAGTGAGGTGGCAATTGAGACTGGGCATGGTGGTGCGCACCTAGCTCTTGGGAGGCTGTAAACAGGCAGATCTCTACGAATCTGACCTAGTAGCAAGACCTTGAATGTTCTGTAGACCCTTCACTAAAATATAAAATAAATAAATACATCTTTTATTATTATTATGGCTGGCTCAGCCTGCCTTGGGGATGGAGCTGGCGCAGCGTGTGGTGCCAGGGATCAAACCGGTGTCCCTGTGGTTGCCTAAGCTTGCCTAAGCAGGTGCTTTAGACTGCTGAGCTATCTCCAGACCCAAAATAAATGCATGCATGCATGAATGAATGAATAAATAAGTATAAATAGAAGGCCTTTAACACTTGTGTAACAAATACATGCCTGTAACTTTGCACAGCAATAGTCTCCGTCCCACAAGCTCATTTCTCTAGAAGAACAATTTTCAATTCTTGTGATTATTTTGATTTTTACCGTGATATCTCCAAATATTCTTGATTTTGTAGTTTCAGGTCCCCCAGTAGGGACTTTCTTCTATGACAGAAGAATTAGATCCTGTTGACTACCAGCTGATGTCTTTCACATATTCCTCCTATAGAGAAAAGCAGTATGCTTGGTTTTAAAATTGGGAAGCAAGTGAATTTATGCTGGGCCAATCAGAAATGTGGGTAGTTCATTTGTATACCATGTTGCTCAAAGACTGAGAGTTTAAGGGAGCTTTTGGGCGGTCTAGCCTTCTGGAGCAGTGCCAGCACTCTAGACGCAGCTGTAGAATGGTTAGACACAGACTGGCCCTCCAGTGCCAAGCTAAGTCTGAAACTTGGGTTCTTCATCTATCAGATGAGGACATGGAGCTGGGTTCTCGGGGGTCCTGCTGTCACTTGTGACTGGGAAACAGGGAAAGGGATAGGGTACATTCTGAAGCCTTCCTTCTGCCTACTAAGCTCCTCCTTTCTCTCAAAGAGGACCTCACACTGCCTTCTCAGCTGGAGCAGGGGTGGGGGTGTGTGGCTGGGGACGTGGCTGCAGAGGAAAGAGCAAGGAACCAATTTGCTCATTCATTTGCACCAAACTGGAAATAGAAGGTTATTTTCATAGAGCTGTTGTGAGAGCTATTGCTGTGTGTCTATCTTTCTGTCTTTCTGTCTGTCTGTCTGTCTGTCTGTCTGTCTCTCTCTCTCTCTCTTTCTCTCTCTACTGGAGGATGGAACACAAGGCTAGTGCTCTACCAATAAGCTAAACCCCAGTTGGGTCATGCCCACACACTGTACTCTGTAGAAAGATTGTGAGGACAATATGCAATATGTCAACTTTCAAAGAAAAGAAAGGGGAAAAGAAAAAAAAAAGTAATATGGATTTAGAAAGGTCAATGTTTAATTGTTTGATCAATCTTATATACCTATATGTATTAATCTAAACTGATCTGATAATGAAAATATGTAATATAACCATTGTTAAATTTAAACAATAAAAAAATTGAAACAAAAAAAATAAGCTAAACCCCAACCACCATGATCATCTCCTCTTTGTCCTCCTCCTTCCCCTCCTCTTTCTCCTCCTTCTTCTTCTCTTTCTCCTTTCTCCTTCTCCTCCTTCTGCTCCTCCTCCTTCATCTCTTCCTACTCCTTCTCCTCCTCCTCATTCTTCTTTTATCTGTTTGACACAGGGTCTTGCTATGCAACTCAGGCTAGCGTTGAGCTCATTTTGCAACCCAGGCTGATCTCGAACCCATAGCAATCTTCCTGACTCAGCCTGCCAAGTTCTAGGATTACAGGCATCTACCACCATGCCCAGCTCCACTGTGATCTTCTTAATAAGCATTACCTGCTTAGATAATTGGAAGGAATGAAGTGGTCAACAGGGAAGATCCCAAAGATAATTCTTAAAAATAGTTAACTTCATGGTAATGTGTGAAATACTTTGTTGATCTGATGTTGTGATAAAAAAGCTAGACTTTGATGCAAGGTATAGGTATCCAAAGGCTCTCCCTACCCCCAGCCCTCTGAAGACAGAGGACAGAGTGTTGCTGTGTAGTTCCAGTTGGCCTGGAACTCATGGCAATCTTCCTGTCTCAGCCTCACAAGTGCTGCAATTGTGGGTGTGTTCCATTGTGCTTTGATCGTCTAGGCCATTTCTAAGTGCTCACACTCCCACTAACCCCAGTGTCTTAATCTATTTTCCATTGTTATAACAAACTACAGTGGGTTTATCAATAAAGAAAAAGAGGTTGTGGGCCAGAGGGTGTGGCTCAGCAGTAGAGAGCTTTCCAGCACATGTCAGTTCCTGGGTTCTATCCTCAGCACCATAAATAAAAATAAAACATAACAAAGGAAGTAAGGAAGGTGTGTATTTAGCCCACACTTCCAAAGATTCAGGAGCATGACGTTGCATAGCCATCTGGCCTTTGGTGAAGCTCTTCTGTTGGCATCACAGTGTGGCTGACAACAGCACGGTGTGAGCAGGACAGGCGACAGAGTGAGGCAGAGACCAGAGGGATTTGAGGCCAGCTTCCTTCCTCTTCCTTCCTTCTTTTGTCTTTCTCTTTATCATTTCTATTTTAAAAATTGACGCTAAGCCGGGCATGGTGGCGCACGCCTGTAATCCCAGCACTCGGGAGGCTGAGGCAGGAGGATCGGTGCAAGTTCGAGGCCAGCCTGAGCTACAAAGTGAGCTCAAGGCCAGCCTGAACTGCATAGCGAGACCCTGCTTCAAAAAGACAAAAAAAAAAAAAAATTGACGCTAAAATTGTACATACTTATAGGATCCCGGATAATGCTTCAACACATGCACTGTGTAAGCTCGCTCTTTTTGCTTTTTTAACAACTCCCTCATAGGAATTAAACAAGGTTCCAGAAGAACTATGTTAACCCTTAGGAACGGCCAAATAGTTCAGCAGATTAAAAAGCCCGTAAGCAGGTGGAGGGACTGGGGGTTCAATCCCCAGGCCTGCCATGCCAGCTCTGCTCCCCGCATCCCGGGCGCATTAAGATGGTGTGGTGGCATGGGCCTATAATCCCAGCTCTTGGCAGGCTGTAAACAGTTGGATCAGTATGAGTCTGATCTAGTAATGAGACCCTGAACATCCTGTAGACCCTTCCCATACATATATATATATATATATATATATATATATATATATATATATATGTATATATATGCCATCTTCTAAAAGGGTACCCCTAATGTCCCAGTACCTTGTACTAAGCCCCACCCCTTGACAGGTCCACCCAAAATTCCACACTAAAGACCAGGCTTGCAATGCGTGCACCTTTGGGGGACATATGCAAGGCATAGTGCAGGGCCATGGGTCCAGCCTGCCACCACAGCCGCTTGGGCATGCTTCTCCCTGTGTTCTGAACGTGTATATCTTTGTTTTATTGTGTTTCAGTTTTCTGAGACAGTGTCTCACTAGGCAGCTCAGCCTAGCCTTGAGCTCACTTTGTAGCCCAGGCTGGGCTTGAACTTGCGGCAATTCTCCCACCTCAGCCTCCTGAGTGCTGAGATCACAGGCTCATGCTTCAGTAAACTATTTGTGTATCTTTGATAACCTCGGGCTGCCATTTAGATTAACAATGCTGATGGGCTTCAGGTAGTGTCATCTCTCATTGTTTCCAAGCCATTGCATACATTTGTCAAATTTGCATTTTCAGTTAATGTTTTGTCATTATGGGGAACACACAATTCACCAAAATGGGTCAATGACTCACAATGGTTTATTGAAAAGCAGTGATGAGAACAGTAGTATGCGAGCTGCAACTTAAAATAATGTCTCAAATGGAATCAGCAAGGCTCTAATATAATTTCTGCTGTGAATGTGTAAATGCTGATATGAGTGAATCCATTTGTGGTGGTTTCTGACAAGTAACTAAAAGAGAAGAGTTTAAACTGGAAATATAATGAATAATACCTGAAAATTGAATTTGTATTAGATCTGCAGTCTATTTAATCCCCCTCCCCGCATGTTTTGCTGACGGAAGCTTCTGAAAACTGTAATTGAACTGAGTGACCTCTCTGGTAAATTTATTGCATTTACTTAGTGCAAGCATAAAATAGTTTTCCACTATGCAAATTATTTTATACCCAAAGATAAAGAACAGACCATGTAAAAAGTGTGACTCCAACTTGCTCTTTTTGTGGCAAATGCATACAGAAATCACATCCCTTCCAGAAGTTTGTAGACCAAATTCAAAACTGATGAGAGATAGCACGTTCAAAGAAAAGGCAGAGCTAAATAGCTATTGGCAAAAGCAGTGCCCTGCACTAGGTTGGTATTTTGCTTTGCACAAGGTGTAAAGTGCCAAGGATGACTCAGCACTTAGCAAACGTGCCACACATATACATCGAGGGAGGGTGGGACGACAGCTGGTCTTGATCATAAACAAGAAATCACAGTGTAGGGCAGGAGATGTTTTAGGCAAAGTGAGAAGCGGCAACCTCCTGACTTCGATGGCTGCAAGAAAAGCGCGATCTTTAAGTCATGTAATGAAATCATGTGCTTTTTCATCATCATCAGTGAAGACCCACAGGGATGCCTGGAACTGCGGCTAGTACAGAACCGAGTCTGCACTGTGCTTTCTCCTATACAAATGCCCCTGGGGGGAAAATGCACCTGGGAAAAAGCTTAATTCATAAATTAGGCACGGTAAGGGGTTAAACTAACAATGCAATGGAGTGATTATAACAATATTCCGTAGTGACAGTATATGGACTCTCAAAATGTCTTATCATACTGTTCTCATTCTTCTTGTGAAGGTGTAATATGCAGAAATAGTGAGAGGAAGCGAGATGACACAGACGTTGTGTTAGGCTCTTGGTGCCCTGTGACCTCAGGGAACCAAAATTGAGAAAAGTGAAGCAGTGGCTAAATGGGGGACTATTGTATATTGAAAACCAGAAGAGTGTTTTTGTACACTGAAATGTGCTATCTGGAAGGGGAAAGAAACCCAAAATGTGGAGAATAAGAAGTAGGATAAAAGAATCCTTTGACGGACTAAGGTGGCTGCTTATGCAGTCACAGGGGCCAGCGATCCCAGGCATGCCGAGACAGTGACTGAGACTGGGCCTGGTGGCGTGCGCCTGTAACCCCAGTGCTTGGAAGACTGAAAGCTGGAACATCACCAAGAGTCCAATCTGTGTAGTAAGACCCTGCAGACCCTGTACTAAGTACAAAAACAAAATAAAAGAGAAAAATACTTTGATACAGTAGTAATGCCAGCAGACTATTTGAGCGACTTTAAATGTCTTGTTTCCATAGTATCAAATAAGTCAGATAGGCAGGGTCTTGAACAGATGGACGTGCCCCTTGAGGATCAGTCTGCGTTTGCTCATTCTGTAACTACTCACCAAGTACCAGATGTGGAATGGGCCAGAGCAAGGCTCCACACCAAACCTCGCTTAAGTTGCCTGTCTGAAGTATGCAGAAGGTATCTACATCTCCAAAGTGGCCAGTGTAAACGTATTTGTTTCCAAATTTTAAAACAATGGATATAACTCTTTTTTTTTTTGCATGTGTATAACGGGATCACATAAATAATGCGAGTTAATGGTCAACAGGATTCAAATAGTCTTCCGATCCGAGCACTCAGGAGGCTGAGGCAAGACGATTGCTATGTTTGGGGTCAGTCTAGGCTACACAGTGACTTCAAGGCCAGCTTACACTGTACAGCAAGACCTTGTCTGAAAACATCAAAAAATAGTTGTAGTTATGTAAATACCTAATTGACCTACCTAAACTTACTACATGATTACAGTAGGTAAATGACTATGACAGGTGGGAGGCGTGCCTCTGTGAGACAGAGAAATCCTCTTGTACCATAGACAGAAGTCCAACCTCTAGGTAAGTGTAGTAATGAATGACCTGGGCCAGATCAGTAGAAGAACTGGCCAGCCAACCCACTGATGCACACTTAATCAATTATTGGTCTTGCTCAATCCTAGTTTTTTTTTTTTTTTTTTTTTTTTTAGGGTCTCACTACTGACTCATAGTGATCATCCTGTTTGTATCTCCCAAGTGCTGGGATTACAGACGTGCGCCACCACGTCCAAACTCCATCCCCGGCTCAGCGCGTTCTAGAATGGGGCCAGTGCGGCAGGTGGGGCCATCCTGGCCCCTGTGCTTCCTCTAAGCAAGCGCTAAATCTGCTGAGCTATACCGCCAGCCCTTCAATCCTAGGTTTTGAGGTGATTTGTTTCTCAGAAACCGACACCCAAAACAGCACATTAGCATAGCGATAGCTAGAACCAAAGCTTTTTGAATTTGATCAGATTTGCGTTCAACCTAGTTCATTAATTTACTACCTATCTGACCTTAGGCATGGTCCTGAAATTTTATGGCATTGTTATGTTAATAAAGAGCTTGGCAGTTTACAAGTACTGTGCTGACTAAGTACAATGTCCAGTAGGTAGTGAGGATCTGAGTCAATTTTTTTTTTTTTAGTTTCTTGAGATAGAGTGTCACTGTGTAGTCCAGGCTGCTCTTCAACTCACTATGTTGTCCAGGCTGGCCTTAGATTCATGGTGATCCTCCTACATCAGCCTACCAAACTGGGATTCCAGGGTTATGCCACGATGCTCTGCTGATTGACATCTTTCAGTCAATCTTCAAATACCATTGAAGTATTTGGATGTATACATATGAGACAATGTCTAGTTATGTATTTCTGGTTGGTCTTAAAGTTGTGGTGATCTTCCTGCTTCAGGCTTCTGAGTGCTGGGATTATAGGCATGCACCACCGTGCCCACATTAAAGTATTAGTATTAGTAATAACCAGTATAAGGGGCATAAATAATACTCAACAGTGGCTGGCAAGATAGCTTACTGGATTAAAGCGCCTGCTAAGGCAAGGTTAGGCAAGCACAGGGGGTGTGGCTTGATCCCCAGCAACACATGGCACACCAGGTCCCCTCTCCAGGGTATAGTGGTGCACGCCTGTAATCCCACTGCTGGGGAGGCTGCAAAGAGGAGGATCACCACGAATCTGAGCTGCGTAGTGAGACTCTGCAACAACCAAGTACATAAAATAAGTAAGTAAATAAAAATACGCAACCAATACATGACGGCTTTTGAATGTTTCCAATCCTCCCCTTGTTTCTAATGCTCCTGCAGTTGTTGTCATTGCTTTGCCGTTATTGAGGTCCATCATTTCTGCTACAGTCGGGGTCTGAAATGTTCCCCAAAGTCCCATGGCTTGAAGACCTGGTCACCAGGCCATGAAGGTGGTGGTAACTCTAAGGTACAGGGCCTAGAGGGAGGAAGCAAGTCCCTGAGGGTGTGCTCTTAAAGGCAACAGTGAGACCCTGGCTCTTCTGGTCTCCTCGCCTTCCGGTTGCTCCATTCTGCCGCTTCCATCTCTCGTAATGAGCTATGCTGCTATAGGCCCACAGGCAATGCAGACAAATGATCATGGACTGAATCTTCTGAAACCATGAGCCAAAATAACCTTTCTCTCTCTTTTTTTTTTTTTTTTTTGTCTTTTTGAGACAGGGTCTTGCTATGCGGTTGAGGCTGGTCCTGCGCTCACTTTTGTAGCCCAGGCTGGTCTCGAACTCGCACCAATCCTCCTGCCTCAGCCTCCCGAGTGCTGGGATTACAGGCGTGAGCCACCACGCCCGGCTTACCTTTCTCTCTTATAAGTTGACTACTTCAGCTATTTTGTTATACTGTTGGAAAGCTGGCTAACATAATGGCCATGCTGGATTGTACAGTTCTACAGGGCATGATATGTCTCCCTCACACTTATGTTTCCCACTGCGTACGCCCTCCACAGTTACATGATAAGTGACTATAGGTTTGGAAAGCAGGCCAGTGACGATAACATTACAGGTGCTCCTTTCACGAATGACTACTACCTTATGAGCAGACATGAGCAACTTTTGGTACAAGAGAGAATACAGTAGGCTGTTGGCTTCCTTTCATACAACCCAAAATATTGTGCTTAGAAAAGTAAGTGCCCAGTTAAGTGAGTAGCTGGCCCAACTGATAGATTTATTTTTTACCAGTGAAACATTAATTTATTAAATAATTAAATAATCATTTCCCATGTTGGTAAGGAGCTAGATTCGAACAATTCATAATGCAGCATGGTGCTTTCTAGACTTCTATGTCTTATCCAATGTACGTAAGAAGGAAATACTTCAAAGTTTGAGAGCTAAAAATTTATTTCTTTCTCTAAAATTATATTAAAATGCTAATGAAGAAAAACTGGAAAACAATAGAATTTTAAATCAGAATTGACGCTGTATGTCATGCTGGTTTGCTTTTAATGCAGCAAGATGTTTGGTGTTTTCAATAAATGCAGCCTGCATAGTGACAACAGATGTAATAAACACAGAAAATACAAAGACCCATTTTGTCACTGGGAGCTTGAGATTGTAAACAAATTAAAAGAACACTATATTTGTCTCCTGAGAAGGCCGTAGTACCACTTTACTTACTCCGATTACCAGCTGCATTCCCATCCACAGGGAAAATGAAGTTAAACATGAAATATAACAAAACACTCAAACTAAATGGACTCTGCACTTTATGCCAACATTCATGTACATGTACATTTAGCAAGAAGCACCACCCCTGAAGCCGCCACAAGATGTGGGCGTCAATAGGCTAGAAAGGGCTACAAACGCCTATCCAAATAAAGGTTGCTGTATCGGTTCAACTTCCGAGTAGTTGCTAATTTAATAATACAGCAATGCAAAAGATAGATTGCCCTGCCCTGAGAGGATTAGAGTCTGAAACCATAGCAGAAATGTCTGAGGTATTAATCAACTATGTTAGAAAAATCTAACTTTCTCCTAGTGAAGGATCGATTTCTAGGTAGTAGATTAACTGACATAAAAGGTTTATATTTTCTATTAGATAAGGCCCTGCTTTTTCTTTTCCTGTGCTGTTTATTTTTTCTTTTTCTTTTTTTCTGTATTTACTACAGGATCTATGGGATCTCACTAAGCGGATTGGACTCGTATGGTCTACCTGTGGTTAACCTCCCAGGACCTGGGATTGCAGGCACACCACCACAGCCAGTCTCAATTGCTCTGAGGTCAGGGCTGGCAGGGCAGGCTGCTGCACTCCACCTAAGCAGGCACTTTAGTCTGCTGAGCTATCTGGCCGGCTTCCTATGCTATTTAATTATATAACGTCATATCATTTGTACAGTACATATTGATTTTCCGTTTCTCATTTTTTTTTTTGTCTTTTTGAGACAGGGTCTCACTGTGCAGCTCAGGCTGGCTTTGAGCTCACTTTTGTAGCCCAGGCTGGTCTCGAACTCACAACGATCCTCCTGCCTCAGCCTCCCAAGTGCTGGGATTACAGGCGTGAGCCACCACGCCCGGCTCAGTTTCTCATTCTTTAAACTTTTTTATATATTTAATACAGGGTCTCACTATGCAGCTTGGACTCGTAGAGATCTTCCTGTTTCAGCCTCCCCAATGCAGGGATTCCAGGCATAAGCTACCACTTCTGGTCTTGTGGCTGCCTCAGCGCGTCAAGGGGTGGGGCCAGCACAGCATGCGGTGCTGGGGGCTGGACCCAGGCCCTTGCACTTGCCTAGACAGGTGCTTAGATCACTGAGTCATCCCTGCAGTCTCCTCAGTTTCCTTCTTATGTTGCAAAAAATTTTTTTTCAGTATTGGGAATTGAACCCAGAACCTTTGCACTGAGTTACATTCTCAGCTCTTTTTAAAATTTTTATTTTGAGACCAGGTTTCTGTAAGTCACATAAGTGCTCCTGCTGGGCTCAAATTTGATCTTTCTGCCTCAGTTCCCAGAGTCCTGGGGTTACAGGCAAGTGCCACCATATCTGGCTCAATTTTTCTTTTTAACAAAAGAAAGCCATCTTGCAAGAGCCACACCTCCTGTTATCCCTATCCTTGTATATTCCTTTGCCTTTGAGTATGTGTGGGACCTGGGACTTGTATCTGATCAGTAGAATATCACAAAGGTGACGAACTGTCACCCCTGTGATCCTATTCTATCACAGAATTCCATGTTGCTAATGGATTCCCTCTCCAGTCATTCTCTGTTTTTGCAGGCTTGGAAGGAGCCAGCTGCTAGAACTCCTACAACCACAAAGAATTAAATGCTGTCAGCGATCATGGAAAGGTAGAGGAAAATGCTTTTGGAGCTGAGCCTCAGATTAAAAGCCTTGCCAACATCTTGATTGTAGCTTGTGGAGCGCTAATAGGGCCATTTAGCTAAAGGCTGTCCGGATTTCTCACCCACACAAACAATGAGACAATAAGCGTATGCTGCGAGCCAGTGGGTATGTACTTACTCGTTATGCAGCAACAGAAAACTAATTCAGATTTTGCTACCAGGCATTGGGGTGCTATTGTAATATGTACCCACAAAGTGGGAAAGTGCCTTTGGAATTTGGCAGCAAAAACTATTTTAAGGAGCATGACAGAGAAGGCCTAAGTTATACTGAATGAATTATTAGTTAAAAATCGGGATTTTGAGGCGGACGCTTATAATGGCCCAGAAGGAAGTGTGGCGCAAGTTATTAGAGACTGGAGGGAGTGTGACTCTATTATAGAGTGGCAGAGAGCTTAGTGAAATGACCTCTTGCAGTGGTGAGGAGAGCTTGTAAGTGATACACCTGGCCATAGTTGTGTACCCAATAGCGATATTTTGGTTGGTGACAAAACACATATGCAGATTGATGGCATGATACAGTGAATATTTAAATTAAAAATTTATTGTGGGAAAAGCAAACAAAATATTTACAAGGAAAGACACACTCCATTAATTCCCCTCAAAATATTTCCTGTCATTTATATACATCCCACAGCTCTTGCCACCTTCTGAAGCAGTTCTGCAAGTCCTCTTTCACGAGTAGCTGCAGTAGTGCTGTCATGGCTGCTTTGGTTGTTGAATCAATTTGAAATGTTCACCATTGAAGGTCATTTGGACTGTGAGGAGGAGCTACCCGATGCCAAATTCAGGCAGTAAGGCAGATGAGGACCCACCATCATGTTTTTCAAAACCCACATTTCCTTTGGATGGCATTCACTGTATTTTTAATCATAGCTTATAAAGACACACTAAAGAAGATTCCAGAATGGCTTCAGAAAGGGAAAGAATGGGGCTGGCCAGAAAGCTCAGTGGATTTAAGCACCTGCTTAGGTAGACACAGGGACCAGAGTTTGATCCCCTGCATGCCGTGCAAGCCCCATCCCTGGGTTGTGCTGAGACAGCGATTGAGACTGGGCATGGTGGCACGCGCCTGTAACCCCAGTGCTTGGGAGGCTGTAAACAGGAGGATCACTGTGAATCTGATCTGTGTAGTGAGACTCTATAGACCCTGTATTAAATACAAAAGAGAGTGAAAGAATGATGGCATAAATGTGTTTGCAGTGAAGGAGAGTACTTTGAGGGAGCTTAATGGCAGTGCGTCTGTTAGTTTAGTGATTTTTTTAACAACTGAAAGCAGTCACTGTAAAAATTTAATCATTGCAATTATACCTCAGATGTAAAGGTGATCTTATAAGACTATAATGAAGCTAAAATTTTTCCACTGCCTTGTTACAGCTGTTCTAGCATCATAGTGCAATGGTACACATGGGTTTGTGGTGCCAGTGGTATAAACGAGCCTAGTACATTGTCAGTTTGAATAACACAAACCACGCCCCCTAGCACATGCCTGTAATCCCAGCTACTTAGGAGGTTGAGACAGAAAGACTGCAAGTTTGAGGTCAGTCTGGGCAACTCAGTGAGACCTTGGCTCAAACATAAAAAATAAAAAGAGGTCTGGTGATGTAGCTCAGAAGCATAGCCCTTGCCTGGCAAGCACAAGGCCCTGAGGTTGATTCCTAGTACAAAAAAAAAAAGGCAAATAACAGAGGTACACACTCATAAATCTACCACTCTGTGAGGCTGAGGCAAAAAGACTGCAAATTTGAATTTGGCCTAGGCAAGTTATTAAGACCCTGTCTCCAAAAACACAACACAACACAACAAAACGAAACAGAGCTGGGGACGAATCAGCAGCAGCCTCATACAACTTCACTGCTTGGTTTTCTTCTCGTATTGTTTCATCCATCATAACCCTTAAGCGTCCAAAACCTACTGCTATGCTGCCAGTAAGAGGCATGCCAAGTAGTAGGCCTGGAAGCAGAGTTAAAATTGATTAACGATTACAGAGCTGGAAACTGATGTCCCATGCCACCACAGATAGCATCTTGAGTAAGAACAAAATAACAGAAGCTCTTAAAGGAGCTGCTCAACGGAAGGCAAGCAGTGACACAAAGAAAAGTTCAAGGAGGGCCTATATCAAATAGGGAGAAACTTCTAGTGATCTGCGTTGAAGATCAGACACAGAAGCGCGTCTCTCTTGGCACTATGGCAATCACAGCTGAAGCAAAACATTGGTTTGCAATGTTGGAAGAAAAGGCTGCAGTCAACTGCGATGCTGAATTGATTGCTTGCGCCAGCTGGTTTCAATGATTCATTCCACAATATAAGAGTGGTGACTGCGAGTTCCTATGGGAAAGTAGCTGAAAAACTTGTGGAAACTTGGATAAACTAATTGTGGGGGAGACCTGCTTTGCCAGAGCCTGACTTTAATATGGACATGACTTCCCTGCCCTGGAAATGGCTGCTTGAAAAGACCTTCATGCGGAAGGAAGCCAAATCCACGCTAGGTTTTAAGGCTTTTGGGGGGCGGGGAGGGAATAACAGTTTTGCTTGGGGCAATGTTGCAAGCTGCAAATTGAAACCTTTTGTGAACTGGCTCAGAGGGACGCACAAGACCTCCAGGCAATCTGTGAGCAAGCAGCAGCCAGCACTCCAGAGGAGCAGGGAGTGTGGAGGACCCAGCTCCTCCCCCAAGACGTCCTCCTGCCTTGTTGTGCTGAGGAGTGGAGCAGAACTGTCTGGAGAACAACTTGCCATTTGGGGGTTTGCTGCTGTTGCTCTCGCTTGCACGCGGCCTCCTTTCACAGGTGCTCTTCAGCCCAGCAGCAGAGTGGCAGTTTGTCTTTGCAAACAGCGCCTCTTTGATCCAACCGTTGCATTAAGAGCAAAAGCAATTTTTAAGGCTGAGCAAAGCCTTTGCCAGGACTGTTGCTGCCACTGAGGAAGATACTGAGAAGATATTGGTGCAATTCTGGAAGGATTACAGCACCTATGCTTGCATCAGAACCCCTAGTTGTGATGCAAGAAGAAAAAAAAACTGATCTGGGGTGGGTGACCTCCAATAGGGAACCTCCAAATGATATAGGGAAAACCGATCCCCAACCTGAAAAGTACCTCGGATGAGTTCGTGTTCTCTAAAACTGAAGAACGAATTTTAGGAACAGAGATAATGAGCAGAACATATTAATTGAAGGAAACAAAGCTCCTGTCCGAGACAGAGACAGGAGTGGGGTCCCAAGTGGGTGTCCCTGGGAAGCTATCTATTCCAGGGACTTTTATAGAGGAGAAGCCGTGGGAACTCGCTTAGGAGGGTAGGAGGCGGGATAAAACTGTGGTCAACTAATGAGAGTACAAGCACCATTGCTCAGGTAAAATTGATTAACATCGGGATCCAATGGGAAGGCAAGTCACGTAGCAATTGGGCAACAACACCGTGTAGTGAGCTTGGGCTTCTGACTCTTTCCAGGGTCTTTTAACGTGATTGGTACTTATTTAGCATATCAATCCCTGATGCCCACCCTTAAGGAAGTATGTAGTTGCTCCTGTTTACTCTTGTCTTGAGATCTGGCGCATGGCAGAGGAGTGTCTGTCTCTGGTTGGAAAGTCACCTTGTCTTCCATGTCATCCTTGAAGGCCTGGCCCTGTCTGACTGCCTATAATATTTCTACTTAACTGGGCTGCCTACAACAGTTGGACTTGGGTGATGTCACCAAGGAATGCATGAATGTCATCTGAAGAAGACACTCAAGAGGTTCATCTGGGACTTCAAAGGATTTGCCAAGGATGAAGAGGCTGCAATCGTCCAGGCTGCAGTTAGGTGAGAGGTGCAAGGGTGACTCGATGGAGCTCCTGGAACTGATTTCTGAGGCACTGACTAATGAGGAACTGTTGGCACTGGAACATGAACACAGTTGAAGAGGAGGCAAGGGGGGAAAACCCGGCAGAAGAAAATGAGAAGTGCCCAAGAAAATTGAGAAGCTTTTGCAGACTTTAGCAGGACCCTTAAAAGATCTCAGAACATGGGACACCCCTCCCCCATAGGAAGCTTTTCATTAACACAGAGAAATGTTCACAACACATTTTCTGTTGTCTTAGTTACTTTTTACTCGTTGCTGGAACAAATACCCGACACTCAGAATGAAGGAAGGAAACGTTTATTTAGCTCACAGTTACTGGAGGTTTCAGTCCATATTCGGCTGGCCCAAGGCTGAGTGGAACAGGGCAGAGAGCATCCAGTTCATGATGGTGGAACAGCAACAAAATGGTG
>PVJA010044404.1:0-16036 GCA_004027025.1 Myocastor coypus | reverse complement strand
TTCTTCCCGCAGGGCCAGTGTCCCTGCAGCTTTGGCTCTTCCTATCATCCACCAGCCCCAAGTCTACGCAATACCTGCAGCTCGCTGTCACTCTCTTCCCAAGCTCAGCATCTGCAGCAGCTCTACCCACTATCACCAGGGCACGTTCTGAAAAGCAAACTCCATGCCCAGGACCTCTCTCTCCGACTCCCACCTCCCTTCCCAGCACCCTCCCTGCACCTGACACTTAATCACACACCCACACAGCCTGCTCCCTATGTCTGCCTTATGTCTCTTTCTCTGTTCTCTCTCTCTCTCTCTCTTTTTTTTTTTTTTTTTTTGTCTTTTTGAGGCAGGGTCTCAGTATGCAGTTCAGGCTGGCCTTGAGCTCACTTCTGTAGCCCAGGCTGGTCTCGAACTCCCACTGATCCTCCTGCCTCAGCCTCCTAAGCGCTGGACTGGGATTACAGGCGTGTGCCACCACGCCCGGCTTCTCTGTTCTCTTAATAGTCTTATTTCTTGTCTGGTTGGTTGGTTTGGGGGTTCTATTACATAGTTCAGACTGGCTTGAACACACACAATCCTCCTGCCTCAGCCTGCCTAGTACTGGATTTACAAGTGCTTGCCACCATGCCTGGCCACAGGGCCTTGTTTCTATGGTGGTGCTCGGACGCACCTCTGAAGTTCCCTGTGTCCACTGCAGAAAGGGGCCCTGTGCCTGGTACGGCACAGGGAGCCTTTCAGAGTCTGGGCTCAGCATTCTCTCCTCTTCTCACATGCTGCCTCTTCTGCCAGTCCAATCCCCTCTCCTGAGCCCCCTTCATCCCCTGGCAACACATACTCCCCTCTGCAGGCTTCTCTCCTTTCCAAAAAGAGGTCTTTTATTCAGTTACATTTTGTTCCACGTCTTAAAATACCACACTTGCCAAGTGAATATTGCTTACAATACCTTCTTCCATCTTTAAGAATGAATCTAAGCAGGGCGTGGTGGCGCACCCCTGTAATCCCAGCACTCGGGAGGCTGAGGCGGGAGGATCGGTGTGAGTTCGAGACCAGCCTGAGCTACAAAAGTGAGCTCAAGGCCAGCCTCAACTGTATAGCGAGACCCTGTCTCAAAAAAAGACAAAAAAAAAGAATGAATCTAAATGCTTAGGATTTCTAGAAAGAAGCCTAATGACTACCTAAGGTAATAATAACCAAAGTAAAGAAATACAACTTTTTAAAGCAGTGTCTGGGGGCTAGGGATGTGGCTTAGTGGCAGCACTCTCGTCTCACAAGCACAAGGCCCTGGGTTTGATCCCTAGCTCCACCACCAAAACATTTAAATTAGCAAATTAGAAATCCTGCTCCTTATAAAGACAATGGCAGTCTCTGCCTGACATGTACAAGACCCTCGGGTTAATGCAGCATCATTAATAACTGAATAAACAACATAAGATCCTCCTACACAGATTTGCAGGAGTCCAAGAGTTTTGGTGTAGGGCCAGCGAGATGTTTCAGCGGTCTAATGCACCTGCTTAGGAAAGCTCAGGCAACTGCAGGGTCCATAGTTCGATCCCCAGCACCACCTGCTTTGCCAGCCCCACCCCCAGGGCAGGCTGAGCCAGCCATTAAAAAAAAAAGTAGGAACTGCTGCTCTGTGTCTCTGTGTCACTGTGTGGACTTGCCTCTGTGTCCTTGTCCACATGGTCTTTCATACTTTTCATTCAAGGATTCATACTTCCATTCTCTTCACCTTCACAGTACTTTTATGACACCTATTAGTCATTTTGATACAGTTAACGTATTGTTTTTCTTTTTATTTTATGTATTTAGGACAGGGCCTACAGAGTCTCACTGCATAGACTAGACTCACTGATTCTCCTGTTTTCAGTCTCCCTAGTGCCAGGATTACAGGTACATGCCACCATACCAGTCTCAATCACCATCTCAGCACACCCTGGGGGTGGGGCTAGCACAGCAGGCTGGGGTTCAAACCACGGCCGATGCACTCTGCATAAGCATGCACTTTAGTCTGCTCAGCTATCTGGCTGGCCTTTCTTTTTTCTTTCTTTCTTCTTTTGAGATAGGGTATTGCTATATACTTCAGGCTGACTTGAACTCACTTTGTAGACTTCAACTTTGCATGGACCGTTTTGCCTCAACCTCCTGAGTGCTGGGATTACAGGCAGTAATGGTTGATACATTTTGTCAATCTGAAAATGTTTAGACTTAAACTGAGGAGGCCAGTATCCTTACTCTATAAAAATCCTGAGTTTGTGGAAGAGGGCATGGAAATGGTGTGGGCAGATAGCCCACACAAAGAGAGGAAGAGAGCCCCCCAACACACACACTCTTGTTGGGTGTGTTGTCTTCTGACACCGTGAACAGTTGCCCTGCACCATGCCACTCTGCCACGGACTTAACTGAGTACAGACTGAAACCTTCACAAATTGTGAGCTAAAGAAACCTTTTCTTCTTCAATTTTGGGTGTTGGGTATTTTGTCCAGCAACAAGAGAAAAGTAATCAAGACAGAATTTGTGGCACTGGGTAGATAGCTCAGTAGAATAAGCACTTGCCTAGCAAGCACAAGGTCCTAGTACCACCAGAAAGAAAGAAAGAAAGAAAGAAAGAAAGAAAGAAAGAAAGAAAGAAAGAAAGAAAGAAAGAAAGAGAGAAAGAAAAGAAAAGAAAAGAAAAAAGAAAAGAAAAGAAGCGGAAGAGGAAGAGGAAAAGGAAAAGGAAGAAGAAGAAATAATTTAAAAGCAGTTGAATATTGAGGTAGTGGCATGGCTATTGCTACAGGCTTTAACCAGATTTATATTGAGAATCAAGAGCAAAGAACCCAGCAGGATGACTGAAAATGTTGGGAGTTTGTCCAGAAAGGAAGCTTAAGTAAAGCTGTAAACTACAAAGACAGAGTTGAGGAGCTCTTCATTGCTGAAAAGTGGTGGGTCTATGCCCATGCAACAGACCACTAGGTCATCATCTATCTTCTGCTCCTGGTTAACCACAAACATCCACTTTTACATTCTGGGCACACGCCAAGCCTTCCCCAAACAGCACCTGCTAGGACACCATAACCACCGCCCGCATGCAAACTCCACCCCCAACCCAGCCCAATAAACTCTTTGCCAGCCTGGCTCCTCCCCAAGGGTCTTTCCTTCTCTTTTCCGCAGCCTCCCAAGGAGAGCAATAAAGGACTTTCAACCTCCCTCTCCTGCTTCTCTTTCTTGCCAAAGTAACCTTACAAGAAGGAACAGGAGAATATAAAAGACTGCTTGAGGGCATCCCAAGAAGCAGCAAGTCTCTATCCTTTGCAGCCTCAACACTACAACAATGGAAAACTATGCTTTGAGAAGTAAGCTGTGCAGTATCATGATTTTAGGTGCATGCAGAATACAAGAGTTCTGGAGTTAAAAAGACTTTCACTCTGATTTCAGAAGTGCTCCCCTGATAGGGCAGTGTATGCAGCTGTAAGTGTAAAGCCAAAGATGTGGTGGAAACCCTAGAAGTTTGGAGAACCCAGGAACGTAAATAGTTTAAGGAAAGGTATAAGGAGTGAGCAAAGTAAGCCTAAGAAGGACAGAACCATCATAGGGTGGAGTCACTCAAGCCCTTAGGAGCTCATAAGGCACCACAAATCACTTCAGATGCTAAACGTGGAACTAAAGGACTTAATGTTTGCCTTGATGGATTTGGGACTTGCTTTGGTCCAATCTTTGTATTCCCATTTGTAACTTTTGAAATGAAAATGTTTATCTTGTATCCTTGAATACTGGATGTGTTTAACTTTGTACAGGGACTCATAGCTAAGAGCTTGCCTTGCATCTGGGAGGAGGTTTGGTTCTGAAGGACTTTTTAGCAATGCTGAAACTGCCAGGACCTTGGCAACTCTTAGAGATGAACTGAACGCCAAAGGAACGTGCAGGAGTCTTTCAAGGAACCAGAATCCTGTGGTTCTAATGTAATATAATCTTCATAGATTTAATATTTGTTTAAAGAAATGTATTTGGTTGATAACTTGACAAGGGGTGGATTGCAATGGTTGAGAAGTTCAGAAATTTAGTTAAGTGACTTAGCAGGGGGCCAAGGTCCTTATTTTGTAAACATCCCAAGTTTGTAGAAGAGGAGTGCATGGAGGTAGCTGGGCAGATAAGTGGCACACAATGTAAATGGAAAAAAGAGGCTTTCTCCTCTGCCCCACCTTTGCGCTTGTTGGTCTTGCCACCTTAAACTGCTGCCCCTATGCCCCACCAGCCTGCCTTGGAGCCAGCTGAGTATGAACTGAAACTTCCAAAAGTGTGAGCTAAATAAATCCTTCCTTCCTTAATTTTGGGTATTGAGCATTTTGTCCCAGCAATGAGAGAAAAATAACCAAGACACAGGGGAATAGTGAAACCTTTAACACAACTATCTCCCTTTCAGACTTGTAGCTTCTCCAGGAAAAAAACACTTATCTACTCCTTCAACCTAACGGTGTATAGCATTTAGCCCATGATAAACTGCATTAATGGTTTTTTGAGTGAACCAATTCTCCTAAGACAGACACCCACATTTAACAAAAAGTGGCTGAAGCATGAAAAGTGGGGACTTGTCTCCAATCACACACCATCTAAATTCTGCACGGAAGTGGACAGTCAGGTCTCCTAACTCTGTCATTCTGTCAGCTGTAAGCCTGCATAAACTTGCATATATATATATATATATATATTTTTTTTTATTTTTTTTTTTTTTATTTTTCTTTTTGAGGCAGGGTCTCGCTATGCAGTTCAGGCTAGCCTTGAGCTCACTTTTGTAGCCCTGGCTGGTCTCGAACTCACACCGATCCTCCTGCCTCAGCCTCCCGAGTGCTGGGATTACAGGCGTGAGCCACCACACCTGGCATATTTTTTTTTCTTTTAGGGGGGTCTTTTTCAAACAGGGTCTTACTGTGCGGTTTAGACATTTGGGCTGGCCTTGAGCTCATTTTTGTAGCCCAGGGTGGTCTCAAACTCGCACTGATCCTCCTGCCTGAGCCTCCCAAGTGCTGGGATTACAGGCATGGGCCACCACGCCTGGCTTAGATGGAGTAAATTGTGAACAGAAGTCTCCTATTATTCTGTAAACATAAGAAGCAACTACAGTAGCACAATGTGTAGTTTTTTTATTCCTTCCAGAAACCTCATCAGGATGTCATTTATTTTGTAATTGCTCTGACTGTGCCCTCAATGGAGCAGAAATGACCTCATGCCACCATGAATACACAAGTTTTAAAGAACTATTTGCTCTGACTTAAGTCATGCAGAACACAGGCCGGCTCACAGTTATGTCTACTGGATTCTGGTAAGTATACAAGAAATTACTTCATAAGGGGCTGGGGAAATAGCTCAGTAGAATAAGCACTTGCTTGGCAAATGCAAGGACTTGAGTTCAATCCCCAGTCCCACCAAAAAAAAGAAAAGAAAAAGAAAAAACGGTATTACTTCATAAGGACGCTTAGAAATTTCCCCTGTGAAGCAACAGAAGCAGGTAACAGGAGAACATCGCACGGAGTAAACAGGTTCTATACTTAACGACTACTTATTTTTAAATTTCACTTCTCTTTTCTTAGAAGGAAAACACTTCCTAAAGCTGAATATGCGACTTGGCTGAATTTACTTTTTTTCCTTTTGTCTTAAATTACCCTTCTCTCATTGCTGGGACAAACACCTGGCACTCTGTTTTGGAGGTTTCATAGTTTAAAACCACCAAAATTACACAGCAAGACCTCGGAGCCATATTTGCTCAGGAGACAGGGTCAGTGCCTCTGTCTTCTCCAAACATCTCTCTGCCCCTGGCGGCCCTGTGCTATAGGGTCTGGAGGAGAGGCTGGAGCACCGCCCTGTCCAGGGTGTCATGCTCTACACCTCCTCAGACAGGCCACTCTCTGGCCCTGCCCCTAGAGCCCCGCCCTGGTCCTCCGGCTCCACCTCTCAAGCCGCCAGCTGCTCCTCAGCTACAGCTGCCCCATGACTTTACATCAGGCTTTGGGTGCTTTGGAGTTAGCTCAGTGGCTTAAGCCCCTGCAAGGGCAATGCCAGCCAGGCACAGGGGACTGCGGTTCAATCCCCAGACCCACCATTAAGGCAGCATGAGATGGCCAAAAAAAAAAAAAAAAAAGAGAGAGAGAGAAATTCCTACATGAGGCTTTGGAGGGACAACTAGACACAAACTCTATAACACATTTGGTACCAGAAATTGAACTCAGGACCTCGTACTTGCCAGGCAAGTGCTATGCCACTAAGCTACATCCCCAGCCCCTGTTCTTTTATTAATGTACCCAAGAATCTTGCACCCACACATACGCTTTCTTTACTGAAAGTATTGAAAAACAAGCAATACTAACTGGACTTTACTTCTCAGTCCTCACCTATTAAGTAAATCTTAAAATTAAACCTACTTTATTCTAGGTTTAATTTAATCTAGCCACACCCTAAACCAAAACAAATAAAATGAGCCAGCATGGCAGTGCACACCTGTGATCACAGCACTGGGGAGGCTGAGCTGGGAGGTGGAGGCAGAAAGATTGCAGTGCGTTTGTGCCAGCTTCTGCTACAAAGCAAGTTCAAAGCCAGCCTCAACCACACAGTGTGATCCTATCTCCCAAAAGGAAAGGCAACTATATAAATACCAAGTATACTGGATCACTCCAGCATATATCCACAGGTAATCTGGTTCTCAGTGTTACCAGTGCCATGCAAATGTCCCACTTGCATATTCTCCCTCCCCATTAAAACACTTCTATAAGCACTTCTATTGTAGCCTTTGAAACATTTTCAAATCAAAATGGTTACTTAGGGGCCTGGCAGGATGGCTCATGGTCTAAAGCACCTGCTTGGGAAAGCTTAGGCGGCTTCAGGGACCGCGGTTCGATCCCCGGCACCACATGCTGAGCCAGCCCTGCCCTCAGGGCAGGCTGAGCCGGCCATAAAAATAAATAAACAAACAAACAAAAGTTCTTAAACAAGAATAAAATAAAATTTAAAAAAATTTTTTTTAAAAAAATGGTTACTTACATAGGATATGGTTTTATTTTACATGATTTTAAAAAAACATTTGGTTTCTTTCTTGGTACAGCATTTTACCTTTGTTTTTTTGTTTTTTTTAAAGAACTTTTTTCATTTTATTTATTTATTTTTTTCTTGTTTCAGAACCTTTGTTTATTCATTCATGCATTTCTATGGCCGGCTCAGCCCGCCCCAAGGGCAGGGCTGGCACAGCATGCGGTGCCAGAGATTGAACCGTGGTCCCTGAAGCTGCCCAAGCTTCCCCAAGCAGGCACTTCAGACCACTGAGCCATCCTGCCAGGCCCCAGCATTTTACCTTTGGAATTTACAAGTTCTGGTTTTCTTTTGTTGTTTTTAGCGCTGGGAATGAACCCAGGGCCATGCACATGCTAAGCACAGGGCTGTACCACTGAACTATACCCAAAGCCCTGCCTCTATGCGTTTTAAAACAATCTCTAAGAAATATACATAAGCAGTTCTGCTCATAAGCAGATGGAGTTCGCAGATAATAGTGCGCACGAGAATGAGGCACAAGGCATCTACTATTCATAGCAACTGATAAGGTCAGTCCTGTCCACCAAACAAATGGCCAAGAATGGGCCTTCTCCTGTCTGTCACATGTAGCACTGGGGTGTCAGTTAAACTAACGACAAGCAAAGGGGGGCCGACAAGTTGGTTCAATGGTCTAAAGTGTCTGCTTAGGAAAGCTTAGGCAACCACAGGGACCAAGGTTCAATCCCTGGCACCACATGCTGTGCAGCCCCACCCCCAAGACAGGTTGGGCCAGCCATAAAAGAAAGAAAGAAAGAAAGAAAGAAAGAAAGAAAGAAAGAAAGAAAGAAAGAAAGAAAAGGCAAAGATAATCCATTACTTGCAAGCATGTTTATTTTGGCTTACCAACTTGTTTTTGTTTTCTTTTTTTTTTTTTTCCAATTTGCTTTAAAGTCATTTGTAATTTTTTCTTTAAAGATGGTGTCTAGTTAACCCACCAGGATGGGACTAGGTGACTGACCTCCCTTTCAACACTGGATTCAGAGCTCCGGGATTACACACGCTCCTATGGCTGAGAGTGACAAGCGCTAACGCAAATCCGAAAACCCGCGGAAGGGTAATTTCTGAGCCTTTGTTTCACATCAGATCAGTTCACAAGAAGAAAGAGGAAAAAGAAAGAGGGATGGAATCATTTTATATATGCACAGCATTTTCTTGCTGTCTCATGTGAGCCACAAAATTCAGATTACCAACCCACAAAAACTGAAGAAGCAGCAGAGGGCCCGGCGGAATGGCTCAGTGGTCTAAAGCGCCTGCTTGGGAAAGCTTGGGCGGCTTCAGGGACCGCGGTTCGATCCCCGGCACCACATGCTGCGCCAGCCCTGCCCTTGGGGCGGGCTGAGCCGGCCATAAAAATGAGTGAATAAACAAGCAGAGGTTCTGAAACAAGAAATAAATAAATAAATAAATAAATAAATAAATAAATAAATAAATAAATAAAATTTAAAAAAAAAAAAAGAAGCAGCAGAGACGAGTGTCAGTCTATAAGCACCTTTGTTAGACAGAAATAAGATGGTGAGGTAAAAAGAAATATATTTTGCAAATTAATGTATACTAAAGATAAAAGTAGTTCTTTGCAGCTTTTGAGATCAGATTATTCTTTTTTTTTTTTTTTTTTTGTCTTTTTGAGACAGGGTCTCGCTATGCAGTTGAGGCTGGTCCTGCACTCACTTTTGTAGCCCAGGCTGGTCTCGAACTCGCACCAATCCTCCTGCCTCAGCCTCCCGAGTGCTGGGATTACAGGCGTGAGCCACCACGCCCGGCTGAGATCAGATTATTCTGTGTGAAGATATCCAAGTTACTGCAAAGAACCCCAAGGAACACTCTGGCACTAGCTATGAGGGTTGGAGGTAGAAAACTGGTAATATAAATAATGCCAACAACCATAACACCAAGCAGAGAGGTAAGACTGAGGCTCTCCCAAATGGTCTGCAACAAATGTATCATTTAAATATCTACTACATGTAATATTCAGCAGAAGAAACACTGACAGGTACTTTTTCGAACAACAACAAAAAGCATTTCTTGACTTATTCACACCCTTGTGATCCAGACTGAGCATTCTAAATGAACCCATCACAACTGCAAAAGCTCTATGAAGAGAAAACAATGAACTGGCCAGTCTCTTCTTGCTTTTTAAGTATCAAAAGACAACACACAAAAATGCAGATCTTAATTCCTCATCTCCCTTGAACAGTTTTGCAAGCACAGGACAGGATTCTGCACAGCTGTTTGTAATAAACGCTTAGTTAAGTCTAATCTGTTCCCTTAACCTTCCTTAGAACAAAGAGGATATAGGTCTGTTATTATGGAACTAGGGTTTTTGACTTTAAAAAAAATAGAAAGAAGGGGGAACGACTTTGCAACTTTGCATATTTATCTGCCATTGTCTATCAGTTACTTCACAAAGGTTTCTCAAGTTCTCCATAGTATCTAAGGCTTCATGCTGCAGGCAGATCCCTAAAATCAGGTCCTATTTCTTCCCAGCCCAGGCAGTCTTCCAGAGATCACTTCCTCTTTACAGGCAAAACTCACCTCCTCTCTTATTTCAGAGAAAGAAATAATCCTCCTGCTAACCAAGTAGATCCTCTCCAAAGCACCATTAAAAAACAAAAAAAAAATATTTTTGATACACAGTCTCACTACACAGTTGAGAGACACGTAGCAGTCCTTTTGTCTCAGCCTACCCGGCACTGGGATTACAAGCATAGGCCCCCTTGTTGGGTTTCAGGGCTGGCACAGCGCACCAGGGATTCTGGAGCCAACAGGGGATTGAACTCCAGTCCTGGCACTTGCCAGGCAGGCATGTACTTAAGCAGCGGAGCTATCTCCCCAGCCCTCCAAAGGAGCTTTTATATCCTCCTCACAGTCCACAAATCAAGTCAGGTCACCTGTCCTAAGAGTGCTTCCTGCCAGTGAGGAAAGGAGGGAGTGGGGCAGAAGGGGGTGAACCATTAACCTCTTGCAGTCTCTGCCTTTTATCCCAGCCCCTCCACTCTCTACACGCGCTCCACACTAAATCTTTCTTTCCTGGCAGCCCTCATTCTACACCTCCGATCTGGCTGGCATACTTGTTTCCTCTGCTAGTTCATATTCTCTAAAAGACCAAGATGTTTCTCGTGGTTCTCTTGTGGGTCCCCCTTCCTCACAATCTCAACTAAGCACGGAACCTTTCCACAGCCCAGTACTTATTTACGCCTGTCACCAAGTGTCTCCCTCTGGATGACTTCTTGCTTGTACAGCCAACACCAAGCCCCTCATCTTTCTTTCTTCCCTGCTCCCCAGCCTCCTGCTTTTCCTGTATGTGCTGTCTGCTCCTGGCCCCTTAATCTCGATTTCCACACGGCTGCCAAGAGAAGAAGAATTGACTCATTTGCCAGGAACAAAGATTCTGCCTCAGTGTCTCTCAAATCTGTCACCTGTTTTATATCACATAACACTAAGCCTCTCACATGAACAGCTACAACACCCTCCTTCACCTCAGCGCTGTTGCTAGAGAACTATTCCTTACACAGAAGTTTGATCAGGCCTAGCACTAAAGCTTTATCTTCTACGTAGCATTGGCCAAAGTGATGCAAATGTGAATCAAGGGGCCAGGCAGGATGGTTCAGTGGTCTAAAGCGCCTGCTTGGAAAAGCTTGGGCAGCTTCAAGGACCGCGGTTCGATCCCCGGCACCACATGCTGTGTCAGCCCTGCCCTCGGGGCGGGTGGGCTGAGCTGGCCATAAAAATGAGTGAATAAACAAACAAAGGCTCTGAAACAAGAAAAAAATAAATAAATAAAAATTTTTTTAAAAATGTGAATCAATAGTGACTTTGCTTGGGGACCAGGGAGACAGCTCAGTGGTGTAAGTGCTTGCCTGGCAAACACAAGGTCCTAAGTTTGATTCCTGGTACCACCAAAAAAAAAAAAATAGTGACTTTGCTGAAATACAGGCAAAGTGGGTCTTGGGAGTAAGTGCTTCTGGGGTTCTAACACAGTCCCAGGAGATGTTGGTGCTAAGTGTAAGCGTGCACACACACGCACATGCACGCGTGCACACACACACACACACACACACACACACTCTAGTTCCAACTTCTTTTTCTGCTCTTGTGTTCTACTCCTCCCTGCGTAGCACACACATCTGTTCCTCTCTCACACACACACAGGTCACGTGCAGAGAGGTACTGACAAAATGCTCTCCAACTATAATTACAGCCTCTGGGGTTGTTGACGTTTCAAGTCCAATGTCTACCAGAATTCTAACCACTCTTCAAGGGTCGGCTTTTCTGCTCCAGCCTTTTTCTTATCTGAAAACCTACCTCCTTATCCTCAGGACCAAGCCAGTGAACACAAAAACCTTTGGACACCCAGGATTTACTTTGCACTGCTTCTGCTCTGTAACGCCTTTAGAAGTCTCTCACGTCTTCCCCACTGCCGAAGGTCAGGAGTTCCCTGCCCAGCCACTGTTAACCTCGGGGAATCTGCGGCTTTAGTACTTGCTAAAAGATGTGCACTAGGAAGCAACCAAAACATCTTAGTCCCACGGTTCTCAACCTATGGGTTGCGACCCTGGCGGGGATGAAACGACCAAAACACAGGGGTCGCCAAAAGCCATCGGAAAGTGTTATTTATTTGGAATTGCAGTTTTGAAGTAATCATCAAAATTATTTTTTGGTTTGGGGTCACCACAACATGAGGAACTGTACTGCAGGGTCACAGCATTAGAAAGGTTGAGAATCACTGTCTTAAGTCTACTTCACCATCACTTACTTTGAGCACCTCTCTCAAAAGTTTAAGAAAAGCAATATTCCTCCAGAAGAGAAGACTCATTTGTAAACCTAAGAAAATACTGCTACATACCTGCTGCCTAAAAACATTCAAAAGGTATCTAGAAGCTGGGTGTGGTGGCGCAGGCCTGTAATCCCAGCACTTGGGAGGCTGAGGCAGGAGGATTGATGCAAGTACGAGACCAGCCTGGGCTACAAAAATGAGCTCAAGGCCAGCTTGAACTGCACAGCGAGACCCTGTCTCAAAAAAAGGTACCTAGAGATTTTTTGTATTTCTACCTACGGTACTCACTAGGCATACATATTAATATTATCATATTTAACTGAAATTGAAATCTAAATTATGATAATCTAACTATTGCTCTAAATTTCAAATACTTTGTAATTCAGATTTCTAATGCTTGCTGACTTGATTTATTTAATCTGTTTTTATTCCACTTGTTCAATAGCACCTCACATATTCCCTCGCGGGGCTAAACATCGGCTATCTGTAAAATACCTAATGGTAAGTGTCTCACACAGCCCAACTTGGAAAAGGGCTTGAAAACAAGCCCCTGGAAGTGGTATGCTTAAGGAAGTTAAGAAACTCAGTCAAGACAATCTCAAATTAAATGTCCATATAACAAACCCTTAAACAGCAAAGCGCTGTCAGTATGCAAGAATCTAACCAAAACTCTTCAATTTCAGAGTATTCTTGAATTATCCGGACAGCTTCCAGGTTCTTATCCCAAGAAAGTATGATTCCGTAGCCAGGGTGGAGCCCGGAAACCTGTACATCAACCAACCAGCATCCCCAGGTGATTCTGATGCAGGTGTTTCGAAGATCTCAATTAGAGAAACAGTGCTCGCTCCCTGCGTCCAGGGGCACTACGGCGTGGTGTTTATGGGGAAACGTGGGCACGCATCCCTTTCGAAAGGCCTTTTGCTAAACTGCTGTTACATCACCCTAAGTAAGGGGTGATTTGCATAAAAAAATAAAGAGGTTGCTTGCGGGCTTAATGAGAGCTGAAAACAATGAACGACTAACAGTGCCATTTCTTTCAAATCTCTGCACTCCTTTCTCCAAGCATCCCTGACTCATCTAAGGATGCTGCTCTCTACAGGGAGCCCAGAGCAGCCCAGCCCAGCCCAGCCCAGCCCGGTCGCCAGCTGGAGGATGGGAAGGCGTCGCCGTTCCCTGGTCACCTGCCGCCTCGCAGAAAGAGGCGCCCAGGGAGGACGCACGACCCTGGCCCTTCCGGCTCGGCGGCGCTTCACTCACCTGCCCCGCGGCCGCAGCTCGGTGTCGTCAGGATCCAGTCCCCTTGGCTCCTGGTCGCCTGATGCCGCCGGCAGCGCCTCGGCGTCCTCCACCGTCACCTCAGCAGCGGCCACGGCCCCCGACGCCGGTCCTCGCGCGGCCGAGGTGGGGGCGGCCGCGGCCCCCAGGCCGAAGGCTGCCTCCGCCGCTGGGGCCGGGAGGTTGCGGGCGCGCCCCGCCGCCACTGTCCCCGTCGCCAGCCCCAGCAGCAGCTGGAACATCAGCAGAGCCCGCGCCAGCGGCCCCGGGCGGGCGGCGCGCTCCATCAGTGGCCGGCCTTGCACGCGGGCATGGAGGCACAGCCGCCGGCGCCCGCTTTTCCCGCCACTCTAAGCCTCCGACACGTTAGCAAGCTTGCTGCCGCCCGCACGGAATGAACAGCCAGCCGCGTTCCTCCGGCCACGTCTCAGCCCGGCCTCCGCCACCACCACCAGAGTGACAACCTCCAGCGGACATCTCCCATTGAGCAAACGTTGTGCGCATCTTCTCTCCGATTGGCTGCAGTGCCTGCCGCTCTGAGAAAGGCGGGCTTTTCTCCGATGGTCAACATCACACTTACCAATCATATCATATTTTCATTCCTTGAAGCCCGGCCCTTTTCCGGAAGCGGCTACCAATGAGAACTGCCCCTCCCCAGAATCTTCTCACTTGATTGGTAAACCGTGCGATTCACGGAATACCTTTCCGGGAGCAGATTGGCCACCCGGCGATTGGCCTCTTCCATCCAAGCCAGGTCCTGGAAAGGACTTGAAGATTACTGGTGGAAAGGAATGCCCTTCAAAGATCTGCGCCAACTGCTTCTTGATTGGTTGGAAACTGCACTTACTACGTGGCCGATTCTGACTGTGAAGAGGGCTGTACCCCAGGGAGGAAAGAGTAGGAGGCGAGTCTCTGGTGGCGGGTAGGCAGTCGACCTTAAAGGGACTGCTCTTGTGGCTATTGTAAAGCAGTCTACTTGGAAAGATAAAAAACAAAGCAGAACCAAGTAAATAAATAAGGGATCGCACAAGTCAATATTGTGGCTGAAAAGGATAAAGCAAGTTGAGATGATCACTGTCCCACTGTTAGAGACAGCGTGACATACAGATAACCCAGATCACTGGAAGGAGCATTTACGTGATTTGTCCAAGGTCGCATAACCAGTTAGAAACATGACTTATTTCAGCCATCTGCCCTCTGGTCCTATATGCTTTGTTCCTCTCTATAGGGTTCTAGTTCAGAGAGAAGTGAACTGCAAAGGGCTCCAGAGAAGAACTGTGTCTTTTAGCTAAGACATTTGAACTCTTCTTACAGCAATTACAAACGAGATTTTTTGAGCCAATGAATAGGACAATAAGAATGGAATCCTTCAGCAGCATACTCAGAATAGACTCGTCGGAAACTTGTGAAAGTTCAAGATGCTGGTAATTCGTGTATTCTCCATCTGTATGCAGTCACATTCTGTTTTCTCCTGTCCCAAAACAAAACAAGATTACCTGTCCTTGTAGCTCTTAGCAAATTTCTTTGCTTTTGTGGATGGAAGAACTCTAAACTTCCTGTCTTCATTTCCTCTTCCATTGTCAAGCACACCTCAATCAGGCATTTGGACTCTTAATTCTTCTGGACCTGCTCCTGCTGAAGACACTGTTGCTAAATCAAGACAGTCTCTAGGGTTCACCTTAGCTACATTCAATTCAAAAATGCAGCCTTTTCAGTATGAAATACATTTTCACTGGTTTTCCTGCTTCTCCACAACTTAGTTGATAACACTCAGAGGGTCCTCAGTTCACAGTGAAGACCATAGCCCTAAAACTCTTCCTAGTATATTATTTCATAGGGCTGCCAAATCCCATAGGCTAATGACTTAAAAGAGCAATTTATTTTCTCACAGTTTCAGAGGCCTAAAGTCCAAGATTAACGTGTCAGCAAGTTTCTGCTGTTGTTTTCTTTGGCTAGCTTGAGGATTTGGCCTTGCTCTTGCTAGGCAAGTGCTGTACTACTGAGCTATATTTTCCTCAGCTTTTGTTTTTAAAATTTTTATTTTTAAGACAGGACCTTGGGGCTGGGGAGATAGCTCTTGTGGCACAAGTGCCTGCCTGGCAAGTGCAAGGTCATGAGTTTGAACCCTAGTCCCACCAAAGATAAAATTAAAAAAAAAAAAAAAGAAAGAAAAAAGACAGGACCTAGCTATTTCGCTCAGGCTGACCTGTAACTTACAGTTCTGCCTCAGTCTGAGCTCCTAGGATTGTAGCTGTGCACCACCAAACCTGGTGCAGGACCGGCTTTTCCCTGTTCCTTATGTGGCTCAATCATGCCAACTTGATTGGCTTGGGACCTGTTAGGGGATTAGTAAAGCACTCTTGCAGGCATCTGGGTGGGCCCTGAAGTCACAACTGTTCTTGTCATTGTTCCCCTGCTCTGCATCTCCGCTGCTGTGAATTAGTCAGTGATTTTTAGCACTAAGGACAGACAAGGTTCATGTAAGACAAATTGTTCATGAACCAGCGTGTGAGTGGGGGATTTTTTTGGAGCAATTTGAGCCTGTTTGCTGTACACTTTACAATTATTACACTATAATGTATAACAAAATGATGGGCTGGTAAGATAGCTCAGTGGTCTAAAGCATCTCCTCAAGCAAGCTTAGGCAACCACAAGGACTGTAGTTCAATCCCCAGCACCACATGCTGCGCCAGCCCCTCCCCCAGAGCAGGCTGAGCTGGCCATAACATAAAAAATAAAATAATTTAAAAATATATAGGGGCCTGGCAGGATGGCTCAGTGGTCTAAAGCGCCTGCTTAGGAAAGCTTGGGCAGCTTCAGGGACCGCGGTTCGATCCCCGGCACCACATGCTGCGCCAGCCCTGCCCTCACGGCGGGCTGAGCCGGCCATAAAAATGAGTGAATAAACAAAACAAAGGTTCTGAAACAAGAAAATAAATAAAATTT
>PVJA010044403.1:0-16189 GCA_004027025.1 Myocastor coypus | reverse complement strand
TTTGGTCTTTTTGAGACAGGGTCTCGCTATGCAGTTGAGGCTGGTCCTGCGCTCACTTTTGTAGCCCAGGCTGATCTCGAACTCGCACCAATCCTCCTGCCTCAGCCTCCCAAGTGCTGGGATTACAGGCGTGAGCCACCACGCCCGGCTCTGTCTCTCTTTTTTAATGCGACTGGGGTTCGAACTCATGACCTTGCACTTGCCCAGCAGGCACTTGTGCCACGGAGCTATCTCCCCAGCCCAACTTTATTGTATCTTTCAGCTGTAAATAATAAAATTACAGCAAAAGGAAATTTGTTATCTGATATGACAAGTCTGGAGCTAGGATGAACTCCATTTGAATCCAAGGGCTTAAAAGGTAAACCTAGAGCCAGTTTTCTGTTTCTGATAAATCTGACCTAAGGCCCAGAGTGTATCCTTGTAGAGTTTGCTAATGGTAGAGGACCTTGCAGAATGAGTATAGACTGCTTTGCTTGGACTGTGACTCTGTCTCCTCCACTTGCACACCCTTATTAACAACTTATATGCATCTTTTTTTTTTTTTTTGTCTTTTTGAGACAGGGTCTTGCTATACAGTTGAGGCTGGCCTTGAGCTCACTTTTGTAGCCCAGGCTGGTCTCGAACTTGCACCGATCCTCCTGCCTCAGCCTCCCTAGTGCTGGGATTACAGGTGTGCACCACCACGCCCAGCAACAACTTATATGCATCTTGCTCATTATTATGGAGGCAAACCAGATGGGGTACTCAGTCAACACTTATTTCTGCACTGGAAGTTGAGTATATTTCCTAACTTGAAACAAGAATTTTTTTTTAATTTATTTTTTTTCTTGTTTCAGAACTTTTGTTTATTTATTTTTGTGGCCGGCTCAGCCTGCCCTGAGGGCAGGGCTGTCGCAGCATGTGGTGTCGGGGATTGAACCGCGGTCCCTGCAGCCGCCTAAGCTTTCCTAAGCAGGTGCCTTAGACCACTGAGCCATCCTTCTGGGCCCAGAAACAAGAAATTTTGAATCACTAAACAAGGGAGCCGGGCATGGTGGCGCACGCCTGTAATCCTAGCACTCGGGAGGCTGAGGCAGGAGGATTGGTGCGAGTTCGAGACCAGCCTGGGCTACAAAAGTGAGCTCAGGACCAGCCTCAACTGCATAGCAAGACCCTGTCTCAAAAAGACAAAAAAAACACAAAAAACAAGGGAAACTCTTACTAGTTTATAGAGTAGGAGTATTGAACTTAGTTTAGAATGAGTTGCTTATAAAAATTATGAACTTTGAAAGTTGAGACAGGAGAATCACCATGAGTTTGAGGCAAACCTGACCTACATACTAAGTCTGTATCAGCCTGTACTACAGAGCAAGACCCTGTCTCAAAAAAAAAGGAGGTAACGAATGTCTGTGAAGATGAGAGGCATGGTTTATCTTGCTTTGTGTCTGGAATAGAGGGCTTTGCTGTGGGGTGTTGCACAGGGCCTAGCTAAATCAAGAGGTAATTGGGAGTGCAGGCAGAATCAGGATGCAGTTTGGCAGAACCCCATTGTCTTAATTACTTTTCTCTCGTTGGGACAAATACAGGACACACAAGCTTAGGAAAGGAAAGGTTTATTTAGCTCACAGTTACTGGAGGTTTCATAATTTAAAGCAGCCTGAATTGCATAGCCAGACCTTGAGACTCTTATGTTGAGTGTTCAGGATAACTCCCTCCGTATCTCCCAGAAACTGCCACCTGGTAGGGGGGGACCCTCTGACAGCACATGCTGTCAGTTTAACGGTTCCCGTGTCTCTTGGCCACGCCCCCTCAAACTCCGCCCCTGGAGCCGGGCGCTGGACAGCCCCATGATTTACATGAGGCTTTGAGGGGACAATTATATACAAATCACAACACCCATTGTAGAGGGAGCACCAGGGTTTATACCATCAAGGGATTGCCGGCACATCTTGAATTGGAAGCTTGGTAGATAAGACTGAGCACTTGGAAAGTTGAGATAGGAGTTGAAGCCACCCTAAATTACATAGTAATACCTTCCCCGCTCCAAAAAAAGCCAGATAGCTAGTAAGTTTCAGTAAGCATTAACATTAATGAAGTTGTAACGGCAGACATTTCAGTACACGAGATGCCTTTACTTCCCAAGCGTGAAAAAGCTACAGGTTTTTTTATTTTATTTTTTATTTTTTATTTTTTTATGGGACCAGGGTTTGAACTCACGACCTTGCACTTGCCTAGCAGGCACTTGTACCTCGGAGCTATCCCCCCGGCCCAAAACTACAGTTTTAATTTTGGTATTTAGTAAGGTGTTTCTATACTGTTTATAAAGTCTACTGCTTGAGATTCCTCTGATGTTACAGAAGGCGTGCTCAGATTTCCATAATCAAAAACAAGTGTTACACTTTTATTATATAATCATTTTCTTAATCTTCCTCATTCAGTTATTGTTGGTGTTGGCTTTAAATTAATCCCATTTCTTCATAGTTCTCACTGTTAAGCGATACTTCTTTAAAGGGTTTACAATAATTGGAAGTTCAGCGGCCAAGAATGAGATCAGCCCTGTTTTTCACTAGAGCATCAATTCTTAACTTGAGGGAGGTTGGAGGTCTTCCAGAGAATCTGAAGAATGCTGTGGGTCTTTTCCACAGAAAATGTGCCATGTGCATAAACATTGAACCCCAAAGACTATCTCAGGCACATGTACCAGAGTGGATTTCCTGGATTTTATTTATTTGTAGGATAAGGAGACATGGTGGAGCACTTACTTTGGCTTGTCCTTGTAAAAATCCTTGAGACTTAGGAAACACTCTACTTTGTCACCAGTGTTGTCATCCTGTCCATTGCCCTTATTTCTTCCCCACCTTTTTATTTAGTTTTTGCTCTTTCTTGGTATGAGTAATTGCAGAATGGGCATAAGAAACGTTTTTGTTTTGGGATGCTTCCCTGTGCTGTTGTTCACATAACTGTCTACAAAACTTGGTTTTGGCTCTGAACCTTTGCTATACAAGGCAATTAGGCCTCTAGCTGGGCTTATCATTTATTTGGTGGTTTGGAATCTAGGGTCGATTTAGAAGCTAAGATTTATGGCTGTGTTCCTTATGGCTTAGCACCCCTTCAGCAGTGGGGGCATCTGTTCAGCCATGTACTTGAACCTGCAGGCTGAGGAGTTCCATTCTTAGTATAACATACTGATGTTGGGAATATTGATACATTATGCCAGGCATTTTGGACCCTCCCGCCCTCCCTGGCTCAGGCTGCCTTAAGGACTGGTCTGGTGCAGCATTTGGTGCTGGAGGTTGAACCATGGTCTCCTGTACCTGATTGTTTGTCTAAGCAGTCACTTTAGACAACTGAGCTAATCTACAGCACCCACCCCCCTGTTTCTTGCCTTTTGTTTTTTGAGATAGGGTCTTACAATGTAGTTTAGGCTGGCTTTGAATTTGCAGTGCTCCCTCCCCCTCCGTCTCCCCAGTGCTATAGTTATAGGCACGTTTCACCATACCTGGCTGTACCAGGCTTTGTGAAAGATCCACTCTGTTCTCCATTGCCACATCTTTCTGGTGGAAGGAATAGGAAATGCCATAAATTTGAATAAATAATACTTCTGTAATGACTGGAGCCTAAGAACAGGAAAAAAATTCATTACGTTTAGGGATATTGCCTGTTACTCTTGTGCTGTTTGTTTTTAGTACTGACTGGTACTTGAACTTAGGGCCTTGAGCTTGTACCGCTGAGCTATATCTCCTGCCCTGTGTTATTTTGTTTTGTTGAGACATTTCACTTTGTAGTGCCGGCTGGATTTGTTTCTATTCTGACTGCCTCAGCCTACCTAGTACTAGGATTACAGTTGTCTACTACCATGTCCAGCTGAGTGCTTGTTATTCTTTCACCCTTTGTAAGTTTAAAGATTAAACTTGTTTGCATTAATATTTTTTTTTCTCATTCATTTACTGTTGGTGTTGGCTTTAAGTTAATCCCTTTTTTTTCCTTTTATTTATTTATTTATTTATTTTTCTTGTTTCAGAACCTTTGTTTGTTTATTCACTCATTTTTATGGCCGGCTCAGCCTGCCCCAAGGGCAGGGCTGGCACAGCATGTGGTGCCGGGGATCGAACTGCGGTTCCTGAAGCTGCCCAGGCTTTCCCAAGCAGGTGCTTTAGACCACTGAGCCATCCCGCTGAGCCCCAATCCCTTTTTTTTCTACTCAGTTGAATTGTCTGCTAATTTATGCCTTTCTGCCCTTCTATTTTGTAATTAAAAGAAGTAAAATTGCAAAAGGTGATGCCATTTATATGTAGGCTGTTTATTTATTTATTTTATTTTAGTGAAGGGTCTACAGGATATTCAGGGTCCCAATATTAAATTGGACTTGTAGTGACCCACCTGTGTACAGCCTCCCAAGAGCTAGGATCACAGGTGTGTGCCACCATACCCAGTCTGTATTTTCATTTAAAATCTTCATAAACATTACTAGTTTCTGAACTTTTTTTAGATTATAAAAGGCAGGGGTGGGGCTGGGGAGATAGCTCCGAGGCACAAGTGCCTGCTGGGCAAGTGCAAGGTCGTGAGTTCGAACCCAGATCCCACAAAAAAAAAAAAAAAAAAAAGGCAGGTGTGTGTGTGTGTGTGTGTCTTGGAGAGGGGGGAGGGAGAGAGGGGGAGAGAGAGAATAAGAATATTCTTTTTTTTTTTTTTTTTTTTTTTTTGGTACCAGGGATTAAACATCTATTTCCTTTTGATGTTGGAAATTTTGTCTTTTTGAGACAAGCTCTCGCTATGCAGTTCAGGTTGGCCTTGAATTCACTTTTGTAGCCCAGGCTAGTCTCAAACTCAAACTGATCCTACCGTCTCACCTCCCCAGTGCTGGGATTACAGGTATGTGCCACCATGCCCAGCTTACATTAGAAAATTTTGATCTGACAGATTAGATTCCTAGATGCCTGGGAATAACACCACCTTGATGTTGATGCTTCAGTCTAATAACTCAACTTTTGGGGGCCCGGCGGTATGGCTCAGTGGCCTAGAGTGCCTGCTTGGGAAAGCTTGGGCAGCTTCAGGGACCTCGGTTCAATCCCCGGCACCCCATGCCGTGCCAGCCCTGCCCTCAGGGCAGGCTGAGCCGGCCATAAAAATGAGTGAATAAACAAATACAGGCTATGAAACAAGAAAAAAATAAAATAAAAAAACAACAGCAACAAAAAGAAAGCTCACCTTTTGGTAATGCCAGGCATGCAGTTTTGGATTTCTAGTGTTGGAGTGGGTTCCCTGGTGGGATCTTTTTGTTGCTGTCTTTTTGAGACAGTTTCATTATGCAGTTCAGGCTGGCCTTGAGCTCAGTTTTTAGCCTAGGTTGGTTTTGAATTTGCACCAATCCTCCTGCCTCAGCCTCCCAAGTGCTGGGATTACAGGTGTGCGCCATCATCCCTGGCTTCATGGTGGGATCTTTTTAAATGGTATTTCTTGCTGCCTGCAGCTTCACTTAGTGCTGTCTCACAGGACATCTCTGTGTACATGTGAGAGCTGGTACAGTACCTGCTTGACTTCTCAACCTCTACTTTCCATGTTCTTAAGGCAGTTCTTATCTTTGATTGTTGCCTCTGTGAAAAGTTGAGAGCTTTTAACAGAACAGCTTCATGGAAAGGGACTTGTTTCCTTGTAAGTTTAGAATATATATAGATAGAGAGATAAGAGATCTCTATCTGTCTAGCTAAGGTTGACCTTGAACTAAAAGAAGTTCTCTTGCCCCAGCCTTAAAAGTGTTGGGATTACCGATATGTGCCACCACACCTTGTTTAGCAGTGTATTTTAAAAATGGATGTCTCCTTTTATGTTTTTCTAATTTGTTGCCTGCCTACTATGAAGCAGTAATGCCAAGCATTAGCCCATTCTCATTTCTAGGTCAACATTTGTTTGTTTGTTTATTTAGTGGTTCTGGGGATTGAACTCAGGACCTTATGCTTGACAGGCAAGCACGTATTCTACTGAGCTATCTCCCCAGCCCCTGGGTCAACCTTCATATTGGTTCCGCCTTTCACCACTGTGCTGTGTCTCCCCAGCCTGTGAGCCTTGAGCACACCAAATGTACCAGTCATTCTTATTCTTAAGATCAGTCAGTCTTATTGTGAATATTCCAAATAATTTCTATACTCTGGTACTATACTTATAAGCTAATATGTATGCCTTAAGTTCTCCAAAAACAGCTTTATGAACTAGGTATGTAGTAGTATCACCATTGGTAGTTTGAGGTAGATTCTTGCTTTGTAGTTCAAACTGACCTGAACTATGTAGCCTAACCCAGGCTGACCTCAGAGTCTGGTCTCCCAAGTGCTGGGTTTACATCAACTGCCATGCCAACCTCATCACTGCTTCCTGATACGGTGAACTCAAGACAGGTTCAAGATCACAGCGATTTGACAGCACCAGCTCCATAGCCCACAATTCTAGACTGCTGTGCTGAAAGTTGTAGGACAAGGGATTCCACTATATACAGTTTTGCCCTCAGGGGTCTAAGATGGTTTGGATGGTACTTTGAAAAGTTTGTTTTTCCTTTTTCTTTTTATTTTTTTTGGCTGGTTTAGGCTTCCTTAATGAGGGGGTTGGGGATCCCACTGTCCCCTATGCCTAACAGGAACTCCTGCACAGGCACCTGAACCACTGAGCTAACCTGAAAGCCCAGTGCTCTGGATGGTGCAGCTGGCTTTAGAAAGGATGTCTTTAAGGTGTGAGCAGAAGAAAGGAGCTAGATTGTATGCTGCGTCTTCAGTGCTCACTAAGCTGGGAGATCAGAAGAGGGATGTGATACTGTTTTACTCTTTTTTTTTTTTTTTAATGCCAGGAACTGAACTCAGGACTTTGCACTTGCCAGGCAGGTACTTGTGCCACTGAGCTATATCCATGGCCTGTGAAACTTTTGTTGTTTTTTGTGGTATTGGAGATTGAATCCACAACTTTGGTAGTCTATATATCTGTTTAAGATAGGGTCTCACTATGCAGTTCAGGTTGGCCTTGAGCTTACTTTGTAGCCCAGGCTGGTCTCGAACTCACACTGATCCTCCTGCCTCAGCCTCCCAAGTGCTGAGATTACAGGTGTGCCCCACTACCCCACTATGCCCATCTTTACATTTATCTTGAGACAAAGTCTCAAGTTGCCCAGGCTGTGGTTAAACTTCATTCTCCTGCTTTAGCCTGACAGAAGTTAGCTGGGATTACAAGCATGTGCAGTTTACCTTTTCATCTAGGTGTCCTGGTGTGTCATTGAGCATTGCCTGGAGGGTGGGTGAGTTCTCCACAGGGCTGTGGGGAGAGAAAAGACCACAGTTATGGCCACCATTTAGGGTGAGCAGTTAATCAAGGACTGAATTTACCATGCTGAAATGTGCTATTTTCTTCCCCTGTCCCATAGAAGGTTGGAGATGCAACTCTCGGCTTAAGGCCTGGGCCCTGTGGGGTAAGATGGTGAATTTGTCTTCATCAGAGGAAGGGTTTTTTTTTTTTTTTTTCTTCCTCCAGAAGTACTCATCATAGGGTTAAGCTAGATGAGTATTGTGTTGTCTGGTTTTGTTCCTACCTTTTTTGTTTTGTTTTGTTTTGTTTTGTGGGACCAGGGTTCGAACTCACGACCTTGCACTTGCCCAGCAGGCACTTGTGCCTCGGAGCTATCTCCCCAGCCCCTGTTCCTACCTTCTTAGAAAGCACTCTCCACCTTTCTTTGGCACCTTTCCTTTCATTCGTTCAGTACATCCTTTCTGCTCACATTTGGTGAACACAGAGCTTTGGGAGCAGGGCTGACCTGTTTGGGCACATTGTCTTTATATGGGGAGAAAGTGAATAAAGGTTCAAGTGGAGAGTGAAGTGTGAACTAGGTACTAGAAGGTGCCACTGATGGGCCTGTCTGTAGTCAGCTTGGAGTTCAGGCTCACTTGAAAGTAATACCAGGTCAGGAAAGTAATACCAGGCCAGGCATGGTGGCACATGCCTGTAATCCCAGCACTTGGGTGGCTGAGGCAGGAGGATTGGTGCGAGTTCTAACCAGCTTGAGCTACAAAAGTTAGCTCAAGGCCAGCCTAAGCTTCATAGCGAGACCCTGTCTTGAAAAGAAAGGGGAAAAAAAAAAAAGTAGTATCTAATGGCTAAAGGCAAGAGGGCTCAGAGCTTTGTCATTAAGGGCAGAGATTCTAGAATTTGACCTTTGCACTCAATGGTTCTTCCTCCTTACTGTGTATTGTGATTTTTGTTTTGTTATATTTTTCTGTTAAGTACTCTAAATCTTTCTTGTTATCAGCTATTTGTGCTGAGTAGCTGGGACCACCATATAGGTGCTAGATTTCAGCCAGAAACTAGGCAGAAGATGCCTGGCTGAGTGTGTTAGTGGACTGCAGAGCAGACAGCTTGGGAAGTTTGATTTTACTCTGATTTACTAGACAAATATTTTGAAGTTGGGGCCCGGTGAGATTGTTCAGTGGTCTAAAGCGCCTGCTTGGGAAAGCTTGGGCGGCTTCAGGGACTTCAATCCCCAGCACCACATGCTGCGCCAGCCCTGCCTGCGGGCTGAGCCGGCCATAAAAATAAGTGGATAAACAAATAAAGGTTCTGAAACAAGGGGAGGGGGGGATAAATAAATAATTTAAAAAATATTTTGAAGTTATTACTAGGTCATGACTTTCAGTTTTAGGTGTTTATTGAATACATACAGTGTGTATTATTTCTGTGGACTCTTTTTACCAGTCCAAGTTGAAGAATCCAGAGTGAAGCCACCTGTCTGTTTTTATTGGTATTGAAAATATGTAGGGGCTGGGGAGATAGCTCCAAGGCACAAGTGCCTGCTGGGCAAGTGCAAGGTCGCGAGTTCGAACCCTGGTCCCACAAAAAAAAAAAAAGAAAGAAAATATGTAGCAAAATTTATCATCCTGAACAACTTTATTTATTTTTTTAATTTTAAAATTTTATTTATTATTTTTATTCTTGTTTTAGAACCTTTGTTTGTTTATTCACTAATTTTTATGGTCGGCTCAGCCCGCCCTGAGGGCAGGGCTGGCGCAGCATGTGGTGCTGGTGATTGAACTGCAGTCCCTGAAGCCGCCCAAGCTTCCCCAAGCGGGCGCTTTAGACCACTGAGCCATCCCGCCGGACCCCCCTGAACAATTTTAAATGTGCCACACTGTTAACTATGCACATGGTGGGTAACACAGCCCTAGAACCTTTTTTCTGTTTTGGTACCTGGAATCAAACGCAGGGCCTCAGTCTTGCTAGGTAGGCCCTGTGCAGCTGAGCTGTCCATATTCCTGGTCCTAGAACTATCTATCTATCTATCTATCTATCTATCTATCTATCTATCTATCTATCTATCTTTCTTTCTTTCTTTCTTTCTTTCTTTCTTTCTTTTTTCTTATAAAAAGTTTCCTTGTGTGGGTCAGGTTGGTCTGAAACTCAGCTTCTCTTACGGCAACTTCTGTAGTCCTAGGATTGTAGATGTGTAGCATCTGGCGTAGCTGAGCTCTAGAACTTTCTCATTTTATAAAACTGAAAGTAACTAGGTTCATTCCTGTAATCCTAGTATTCCTGGGAGGCTGAGCAGGCAGATTGCTGTGAGTATAAGGCCAGTCTGGGCCACACAGTGAGTTTTTTTTTTAATTAATTGATTAATTAATTAATTGATTATTTTGTAGAACTGGGGATCGAACTCAGGACCTTGCACTTGCAAGGCAGGCACTTGAATCCCTGAGCTATCTCCCAGGCCCCTATCTTTTTCTTTTTCTCTTTCTTTGTTTCTTTGTTTTTTGTATTTAGTATAGGGCATAAGGGCCTGACTGCATAGTAATGATTCTTCTCCAAATGCTAGGCTTACAGGTCTGCACCACCACACCCAGTCTCAGTCACCCTTTCACCCTGGGCGTAGGGGTGGCATGGTGTGCTAGGGATCAAATCCCAGCTCTTAGAGTCTCCCTAAGCAGATGTTTTAGTCTGCTGAGCTATCTGGCCAGCCCTTCATAGTTGAATTTTTTTTTTTTTAAGGACTGGGGTTCAAACTCATGACCTTGCACTTGCCAGGCAGGCACTTGTGCTGTGGAGCTATCTCCCCAGCCCCCATAGTTGAGTTTTAAAGACAGTTTGAACTAAGTAGCAAGACCCTGTCTCAGACAACAAAACAAAAACTGAAAGTATATCCATTGAATAATTGCCCTTTTTGTATTCCTTTTGTGGAACTGGCAGTTACCTTTTTACTTTGCCTTTTTTCTTAGTACAGGGTCTACAGAGTCAGCAGTGTCTCACTACACAGATCCGACTCTTAGTGATCTGCCTGTATGCAGCCTCCCAAGTGCTGGGATTACAGGCACATGCCACTCCCATCCTATGGGCTGGCTCTGCACGCTGGAGATTGAACCCCAACCCTTGCTGCTGTGTCTGCATAAGCAGGTGCTTTAATCTGCTGAACTATTTGGCCTGCCCTGCTTTTACTTTTTCTGTGAATTTACAAGTAGAGTTAGACCACAACTGCCTTTTTATGATTAGCTCATTTCTTTGGTACAAAAGAAGGCTGCATGTGTCATATTTTGTTGCTTTTTAAGATGATACTATTCTATTGTTTGGATATTCTCTTTAAACACCTTTCCTGTTGGTGATCACTTAGTTTAATTGTTTTATTTTGCCTTTTTGAGACAATCTCTTAAGTAGTCCAAGCTGAACTCAATCCTCAAAGCTCCTTCAGCTTCCTCAAAGTGCTGAGGTTATCTATGTGCGCCCACCATGTTTGATGTCTTTTTCATTTAGTAGGGACCTCACCCAGGGCCTCTCACATAGCAGGCAAGCAGGCACTCTGCTACTTAGGTACCTCTCCAGGTTTTTATAAATGTGGCTTCAAACTTGGCAGTCTTTTGCCTCGGCTTTCAAGAATGATGGGCTTATACCTCTACTTGGCCAGTGATACTTGGATACTAAACAGCAGTTCTTCAAAGAGCAGCATGGTGCCTCATATGATTGCTGTGTTATACAGTTTGCTGTCCTAAAAGGAAGTATCTTTTTTTTTTCGTTAGGAAATCTGGTTGCATTCTTGTAAATAACACTATCTAGACACCAGGTCATGGGTATTTTGGCTTTTATGAGTAGTGTTGCTTTAATACTCACAACTTGTGAAAACGTTTTCTGTGCTAGATGTGGTAGCACATACTTGTCATCCCAGCACTTTGGAAGGCAGAGATAGGAAAATTATATGTTCAAGTCCTATGTGGATAGCTACAATGAAATTCTTGTCTAAAAAAAGAAAAAGAAAAAAAAATGATTTTTTTCACATTCATTCATTCATTCATTTATTTATTTTTTGGTACCAGGAAGTAAACCCAGGGCCTTACACAGATGTTTTATTTATTTATTTATTTGTTTTGTTTTGGTCTTCTTGAGACAGGGTCTTGCTGTACAGTTCAGGCTGACCTTGAGCTCAGTTTTGTAGCCCAGGCTGGTCTAGAACTCTCACCAATCCTCCCGCCTCAGCCTCCTAGAGTGCTGGGATTACAGGCGTGCGCCACCACGCCTGGCTCAGATGTTTTATTCTGTCCTGTATTTACATACCTAATATGGCATCTGTGTTTAGGTATCTGTAAAAGAACTGCTAGACTTTTCCAAAATACTTGCCCTACTTTCCATACCCACTAGCAATGTAAGAGAGCCACATCCTTGCCAGTACTTGTCTTGTCTTGTTTATTTTTGCAGAACTCGGATTGAACTCAGGACCTTGTACTTGCCAGGCAGGCAGTTGTGCCCTTGAGCTGTCTCCCCAGCCCCTGTCTTTTTTATTATAACACATTTTTTTTCTAAACCTACCAGAAGCTAAGATGAATTTCTGCTTCAGTTTAACCTTCCCTTTTCAGTCATCGCTTTTAGCAGCAGTTACAAGATACTTCTGTTTTCTCAGTATTCTTAGATCTTAATCCCGCTAAATTGAGTGTTGTCATGCTTGCCCGTGGCCTTGTGTGGAGCCTTGAATGAATGCAGGTGCAGTCAGGAGATTGAATTTTAAGTCTGTAACATGAGATCAACTTCTGTGTTCTTTATTCAAGTTTTTTATTTTATTTATTCATCCATTTATTTATTTATTATTTTATTTTTTGCAGTACTGGGGATTGAACTAAGGACCTTGTGCTTGCCAGGCAAGTGCTTGTTTCACTAAGCTATCTCCCCAGGTATTCAAGTAATGCTTTAATTGATCTTTTTGGGCAGCATGGTATATGAGACTTGGGTAGGAGATCATGTGTGTTTCCCAACCCCCCAGTTTTAAGACAAGATCTTGCTATGTAGCTTAGTCTGGCCTCAAACTTATGATGCTCTTGCCTTAGCTTCCTGAGTGCTAGAATTACAGGTATATACCACTACTACACTGAGCTATGCCCTCAGTTTAATATATATATATATGTTTATATTTATATTTATATTTATTTATTAATAGTGGCCAGCTCAGCCTTCCCTGAAGGTGGGGCTGATGCAGCATGTGGTGTTGGTGTAAGGCAGCTGCCTAAACTTTCCTATGCAGGTGCTTTAGACTGCTGAGCCATCCTGCTGGCCCTATGCCCTCAGTTTTATGTCTTTTTTTTTTTTTTTTTTTTGTGGGACCAGGGTTCGAACTCATGACCTTGCACTTGCCCAGCAGGCCCTATGCCCTCAGTTTTAATACTCACAATTGCACCTATGTATCTAAGGGTAAAGGTGGTCTTTCAGTGTTGCAGAATTTGTCTTTCTTCCTGGGCCAGTTGCTGCCAGCTTCTGGTTGAGAGTAAAGGATAAAGAATTGATTCATTGGGGATCTTCAGGTAGTGTGTTATGATTTGTGTCTAGTCTCCCTAAAGCCTCATACAATCATGGGGCAGGGACTTCTAGAGTCTGAGACTTGACTCATGATCCATTGGGTTTTTGCATTTTTATTTATTTATTTATTTATTTATTTATTTATTTAATACTGATGGGATTATGGATATGAGTACTGCTGGGGTTATGGGTGTGGCCTGAGGTAGATGGGCTGAGGCAGAGTCTGAATGTAACAAAGAGAGACGGGGAGACAGACTCTGTTGCTCTCTGCTGCTCTAGTTGGTCAGTTGCCTCTGTCATCATTTTGTTGCTGTCCCATCTCCATGAACTGGATGCTCTTTGCCCTGTTCCACTCAGCCTTGGAGCCAGCCGAATGTGGGCTGAAACCTTCAGTAACTATGAGCTAAATAAACCTTTCTTTCATTTTGGGTGTTGGGTATTTATTTGTCCCAGCAATGAGAGAAGAGTAACAGAGACATGGTGCCTCACCACACCCAGATTGCAGCCATTCTACCTTTAACTTATTATTATTATTTTTTTAATAACATACTGTGGATCAAATCCAGGACCTTCTTGCAGTTAGATAAGTGCTTTACCACTTAGCTACATCTCGCTCCTGCAACCAGTCTATCCTTGAAGTTACTGTGTTTTACTCTTATGTAGTCATTGGTATTTTCCTGTCTTAGGGAAGAATTGAGATATTCTGTGTTTATTTCATGATTAGTTGAAGTTCTGTGTGTCTCTGTATTTGAGAACTTACTGAAAATAGAATACACTATCACAGGAGGTGACAGATGAGTACCAGTGTGACTGTTGATGCTGAAGCTGAAAATGGACAGTCACTCATTGAAATTTGAAGACATAGTCAATGGAAAGGGACAGGCTGCTTTACCTCCCTCTTTTTCCTGTAGGCTACAATGAGGTAACAGAAGAACTCCACTTAGCAGTTAGGATTGTGAAGTTCCTGTGTCTGGGAATAGGTATAGCAGAGAATATCATCACTTCTGCCCACTCTGAAAGACCCCAATTTTCTGAAGATGCTGTGAGATTTGGTGACAAATAATACAGTGGCTTGGTTTGCACCCTAAATTTGAGTAACAGTCAAGCTTGGCCACCTCTTCTACGCTTGTTTGTTCTCTCTTTTTTCCCCTCGAGACCAGGTCTTGCTGTGTAGTTGAGGCTGGCTTTGAACTCACTTTCTAGCCCAGGCTAGTCTCAAACTCACATAGATCCTCCTGCCTCAGCTTCCTGAGTGCTGGGGTTACAGGCATATGCCACTACATCCAGCCTCCCTGGGTGTTTATTTCCCTGCCTCATGTTCTTGCTGTCCTAAATCCCTCCCCCCTCACTTGTTTTTTTGGACAGGGTGTATAGGTCTCTCACCATGTAGATTGGACTTGTGGTGATCATCCTGTTTTTTCAGCCTCAAGTGCTGGGATTACAGGCTCGTGCCACCCAGTTTCAACATGCCCTGGTGGTGGAGCTGGCATTGCACACCAGAGATTGAACCCCGGCTGCTGCACTTTGCCTAAGCAGGTGCTTTAGTTTGCTGAGCTGTCTGGCTGGCCTATCATTCTAAATTTTTACTGTATGAAGTCTTTTTTTCCCCCTTTGTTTCAGTTGCTTATATTACTAAGTGTTTTTTTTTTTTTTTGCATGTGTGTTGTGCTGGAGTTTGAACCCAGGACCTTGCACTGACCTATATCACTAACCATTTTTTATTTAGAGACAACATCTTTCCTAGCTGTCTACACTGGGCTCAAACTTGTTATTCTACTTTATCCAGCTTCTTGAATAGCTGGGATTAAAGGCATGTTCCACTTGAACCATCAGTTGGATATACCCCCTCTTTCCCCACAACTGGGGATTGACTTAGTCCCTTGTGCTTGCCAGGCAAACGCTTCACTTTACTGAGCTCTTCCTGGCCTCTAGTTGCATATACTTCCAAAACAACACTTTGCTTTTGTTGTGTTTGGGCTTTGTATCACTGACAATTTACTGATTACCATTTCCTTGTTTAATGCTCACCCATAGAGCAGTTAAGTATAAGGGAAGTATGAAAGAAGTACACGTTACTCATTCCTTAAAATTTTTATGTATTTGGTACAAGGTCTCACTATGTATCTCAGTGATCCTCCTGTTCTCAGCCTCCTCAGGATTGTTTACAGATTTGAGCTGCCACACCTGGTCTTGGTGGCCCTCTCAGCTCACCTGTGGGCTGGGCCTGGGTGGCATGAGGTGCTGGGGATTGAGCTTTGGTCACTGTATTTGCCGAAGCAAGTGCTTAGTTTCCTGAGCTATCTCACTGATTGTTTTTGTATTGCTGGGCATTTGAATCATTAGAGTTTTTATTGGGGGTATGGAAGAGAGCATCACTGTCAGAAGTGTTGCCATGAGCATTATTTTGCCTGTGTGTGAGCAAGTTTCTCAACAAATGCCCAGGAGTGGAATTGTGTTTTTTGTTTGTTTGTCTTTAGGTTGCTTATGATTTCTTTTCTTTAATACAATGGCAATCCTTAATAGGGATCTGAGTATCTCATCTTTGTGGGTAATGATTATTATTATTATTATTTTTTTTTTTTTGTCTTTCTGAGACAGAATCTCACTATGCAGTTCTGTCTGGCCTTGAGCTCACTTTTGTAGCCTGTGCTGGTGTCAAACTCACACTGCTGCCTCAGCTTCCCAAGTACTGGGATTATTATTATTATTTTTTTTTTTCCTTGAGGTACCGGAGATTGAACTGAGGACCCCGTGCTTGCCAGGCAAACACTTAATCTACTGAGCTATATCCCCAGCCTGACATTTTTTGATATACCTGTGAGGTTGTGTGTGTGTGTTTGTGTAATATCTAGGAGTTGAACCAGTCTGCTTTTTTGTGTGTGTTTTGAGACAAGGTCTCACTAAGGACACAACGTCTCATTTCTGTAGGCTCAGCTTCAACTTGGGATCCTCTTGCATCATCCTCCTGAGTGTTGGGATTATAGAAGTATACCACCATGGTCAGCTAATATCATCTTAATTTTAATGTGTATAAATTTATGAACCCTTGTTTCATGGTTGATAAGAATATCTCTTTTCAATAAAATATGCAGCAGTACCTCAGTTTGTGAACAGAAGCATTGATGAACCCGGGTATTACTGTATTCTGTTTTCTAAAAGGTGTAAAGTTTTGCCTGCATAGGTTATACCTTGATCCATCTAGTTAGTAATGACTCATTTTTATTTTTTATTTTTTTTTGCGGTACCAGGGATTGAACTCAGGACCCTGTGCTTGTCAGACAAGTGCTTGTCCTACTGAGCTATCTCCCTGGCCCTAGTAATGATTTCTTAAAAAAAGCATTTTATTTTATTTATTTATTTTTTTCTTGTTTTAGAACCTTTGTTTGTTTATTCACTCTTTTTTTTTTTTTTTTTTTTTTTT
>PVJA010044402.1:0-16140 GCA_004027025.1 Myocastor coypus | reverse complement strand
ACACACACACACACACACACACACACACACACACACACAATTTGATTAATTTACAAAAATCTTCTTTGGCTTTTTCTTTTCCTCTCCCTCTGATGAATGTTAGACTGCTTATTATTACCTTGAGGACAGGTAACCAACACCTTGGTTAGATTTTTAAGATCTATTTCTTGCCCGTTCTTCAAGTTGAGTGGTTTCTATTGATTATCTTGAAGTCCAGTGTGACATTTAAAAAAAAAAAATTCTGTTGTTTATTAAGCTACGCTAAAACTCCGTTAGTTTTTTATATTGTTTGTATTTTTCTGATGAGACTCTTGTCTCTCAACTTATTATTACCATTTTTAATTTAATATCCTTAAACATATTTTGTTCAGTTTGTGAAAACTTATCTACCAGTTTCAACCTCCAGGTCATCATGTGGCATATTTCTATGAACTGATTATTTTAAGTATCAGTCCCAGTTTTCTACTTATTTGCACGCACAGTGATTTAAAATTTTACTTTGGATGATATTTTCTATGAAGTTTTATAAGTAATTGGAATTATGACAACTTTCCCAATAAAAATCTTACACATTTTTCTTTTGTTAGAGCACTACACGGCCAATACTTTTTTGTCTTATAAATCTTTGTGTTAGTCTTTGCTGGGGTAGCTCTATTTTGGCTCTGAGCTTAATTCAAAGGTTGTGATCCATTCTACAGGTCATGATCCCTCTACTTCAAGCATGACTTCTCTGTTGGCTCCACTGGACGTCTATGGTGCTCAGCAAGGTCTCTCGTTTCTGATACGGCAACGTTTACCAGCACTGCAGGTCATCTCATATTTCCATTTGGCAATTAGTTTTGATTCGGATGAACTGTTACATGGAGATATCCTCATATGCTTATGTCAGATCACGGTCAAGAGCCTGCTGCAAATCCTTTTGCAGAGCCTGCCCCTCAACCTTTGCTTGTTGTCACCTCGTGTTTTTGGCCAAGGGCCCTGTAAATGATGGTTATTTTTTTTTTTTTTCCTTTGGCAACCTGGTATTTGTATTTCTGCTTTTTCAGCTCATTCAGACTACGGTTCAACTTGGTCTTTATGTTCCTGAATCAGGGCAAGAAAATATGGTCGACAAAAGCTGTGACAACCCTAGGGCTCTCCATGGGAATTTTTCTTCTTTCAAAGGTCCATCCTGCTCTGAACATGGTTCAATGCCTGAAAATATTCGCTTCATATATTCTTTCCCCCAGTTTTATAGTTGTTTGCAGCTGCAAGGGAATTCAAGTACCAGCAACTTTGTCATGGCTGGAATAAGAATTTCATGGATTTATGTTTCATTTTCACAAAAGCTTGAGATATGGCATTTGTGAAGCACTATAGCTATTATAATCTAAGCTTATAGAAAATTAAATTCAGATCAACTAGTGAGTGGGAGAGTCAGAATTTGAGCCTGCAAGTCGGATTCCAGATTTTGCTTTTCACACACTGTGCTGCTTCTGCACCATGAAATTGTACATATTTCCTTCACAGCCTTTTATCATATACTGTTTATCTTGTATATTTACGAATATCTATATGTTTTCACATTTAATTTAATATTTATGCTGATTTATCATTCCATATATTTCCTATCTCCCCATTGCCTAGCATAGGAGCAGGTTAGAAAAATTAAAAAATATTTTCAAAAATGAATAAATTATGTAGGTGCCCTTATTACAGAACAGTGGTAAAAACAGGATGCTTTCTACATCTTTGGAACTTTAGACTTCGTCTTGCTTGCCACCCGTGGTAACAACATCCTGCTACATACCAAAGCTAGAGGTGGGAAATACACAAAAAAGTAACATTTTTACAATTATATGCATGAAAATATTACATGGTGGGAATGGAGCTATAGCAGAATTTCTTTTGTTGATGAGCTGGAATTAGGAGTTGGCCTTAGAGTAAACAGTGATGCTCGCTGGTGAAATGAACAGAGTTGATGGGTTTGACTGGTGAGCTTGGGGAGCACTTTTGGATGAAGCTAAAGCCTCCATCCATATTTGTCATGTTGGATTCATTACAAGAAAAAGAAAAAAAACATTGTTAATAACTGATATTTGATAAAGGCTTAATTGGCAATACATAGCTGATTAATTACCAATTGTAACTTTGTTGATATTAAAACTGAAACGTTATTGTTCTTGTAGTCTTAAACATGACAAAACAGTGTGCCTTTGTTCTTATCAGAAACAAAACTACAAGATGGTTTTGAAGTTAATTATGGTGTTAACAAGTCTCCCAAAGATATGCAATAGGCTTCATATTTCCATAAAATTAAGGATGCTTCAGCAAATGCAAATAAATGCAAAAAGGGAATATTTTAATTTTGATCCATGATTAGTATCAACTATCACAATGTGATAATAATACAAAAACATAATTCTATATTCAGTGCATAACTAATGGCTGCAACATATTTATAGACCAAATATCTTGATTAATTAATTAATTTTTTAATTAAATACACATCTTAATTATATTTCAAACTTTGTTTTTTAACTCTGGAATCCCTCAAAATGATTTAATATTAAAAAACATATGCATCAACTTCTGTAGATTTTACTATGACGAGCTAGGCAAAATAACTGATGTCTCTTTGTACATTACTAATTGTATAAATTGACTCTTTAACCTCTGTTGATTTGTATTTGTCAGTTATGTTCAATTTAGAAACAGAAGCAAAAATTACTTTATAAAAGAATAAAGTATATAAAAATTAATCCTAACAGAATCATAGAATCATATTGGGTCTTGAACAACACTCTTTATACTTGTTTGTTTAGTTTTTCTCTCAATGCTAGAGATCAAACCCAGGCATTCACACATGCCGGTCTTGTATTTATCACCAAGCTACCGAGCTGTGTTCTTGACCTCAGTGAAAAGGTAACGGCAAAGATTATACCTGCACCCTCACCTCTGCAGCACAGGCTGCAGCTGCAAACACCCCCCCCCCACCCATTCCCTTAGTGTGGTGCTAGGGATGCGCATAGGGTAGACAAGAAGAGATTCGTTTCTCTGCTGATACTTGTGATTGTCCCAACCTTACTGGCATGATCTTGCCATCAGCAAGCTGACATGGCCTATGTACCTTCTCAGCGGCTTCTCTTCTCTTCCTACCTGGTGGTGCTGTGAGTCTTAAAAAAAGCTTTCAAATGCACTCTTCATTTTAAAATTGAATTCTTTTGTTATTTATTTTACTATGTTTTTGCAGAACCAGGGATTGAACTCAGGACGCTTGCCAGGCAAGCACTTACTCTATTGAGCTATCTCCCCAGCCCCTTTTCTTATTTTAAACATTGAACATGAGTCCATCAAGATACCTCAGTGGACTAAGCACCTGCGTAGGCAAGCACAGGGGCAGCAGTTTAATTCCTGGCACCACATGTAGTGCCAGCCCTGACCCCCAGGTGTGCTGAGTCAGCCACTGAGACTGGACACATGGTGGTGCATGCCTGTAATCCCAGAGCTGGGGAAGCTGAAGCAGGTGGATCACCATGAGTCTGAGCTTCATAGTGAGACCCTGTAACAACCAAATACATTAACAAAAGGAAATTGAGCACATCAAAGCTGATTCTTGCATCTTCAGGAAGTATACTCTTTTATTGTAGTAGAATTTCTAATCCTATGTGAAGTTCCTATTACTTATTTTTAAGAAATTTAAGTGAATTTTAACATGACCATGCCATTTGAAATGCTTTTGTTTTTAATCTATTTTTAATATATATATATATATATATATATATATATATATATATATATATATATATAGTATAAACCAGAAGCTTCATATAGCTTTAGTTTAAAAAAAAAAAGCAACAAACAAACAGGAAAACCAGTGAAACTGAGGCACTATTTCAAAGTCTGGGACCTTCTTCCAGCTTCCAAATACAAGAGCTTAAACATTATAGATTCCAATTGGAAGAATAAGACAAAAATATGAATGAAGCCATAACATTTCAGAGAATAAAGATTTCATATAACTGAAAGACCCATCCATCCTCCCAGGACTATTTAACTGCCTTTATAAGCAGAGGGAGGGGGCAGGGGGCTGGTGAGGTGGAACGGGAAAGAGAAAAGAAACCCAGAACAGAGCAGAATCCAGTTCCAGTGTTCTGAATCAACATGTTCCATATTTGTGTAAGCCTAGTGTTCTGGAAAACAAGCTTTCGTCAATCTTGATTCCCTTCAGTAGTGATTCCACAGGCAACAGGAAGGTTGTGAAATCTATAAATAAACTGCATATATACTAAGTATACATTGCATATGTTATGAATTCTATATATTGTAAAGACTAAAGGCCAGACTTTAACCATTACATTACACATGATTTAGAAAAACCATCAAACCGTTCTGATATCCAGGAGACATTTTTCTTACAAACAGGCCATGTTGGTGACCCTCTGATGTGTGATGAAAGCGAGGGCAAAAGTGACTTATAATTATTTCTAGTATATCTCGGTTTATTATTATTAATGCATTTCTATAGACTATTTGGGGGATCTGCTCTAAATATAATTTTTCTCCTTGCACTCCCAAGTCAACCAAGTAGTCCAGGCATTAGAATATTGACATACTTAAATGAATGTCCCTTTGTAACACCGATTCTTTCAAATACAAATGGAACAAAATTCTTTAACAGACTGTATATTCTGGCATTGGTACAGAAACTATGGTTGTCTGAAATGCCCCTGGATAGACAGAAGGCAAACTTCTTTTGGTTTCAAGGGGAATGTACATTTGAATTCAGTAGTTTACCTAGCCACATGAATTTCTTTTAAGTTATCCTATGAATTTCAAAGAGGTTTTATTGCCTGTATGTTCCTTATGTCAAGCCAAGCCCGCTGATAGGGCCACGAAAATCTTGGGCAGCATGATAACATCATAGCCCATGTTATAAATGGCTTTTACTATGTCAGAAAATCGCTCAGTAATGGGCCTTACTATAACTATTCATTATGTTTCCCAGAGACTATTCATAAACCAGGTATTATGGTTTCATATCAATATTAGTTCTGCTACTTTCATCCAAAGGAAATATAAGAATATGAGATCAAAAATGGACAAGAGTTCTAGGTAAATTGCTTTAAGTCAGATTGGAAAATATAAAAGCATAATTTCAAGGAAAACATTATTGGAAAAGTATAGCTTAATCACTTTACCTTTACTATGGATTCAGACTTACTGCTACAGATGGGGACAAGACCATGCAGTAAAAGGACACAAGACAGGTACATTATTATGGAAGAAAAAAGAGGACAGACAACCCTGGGAATTCTAGTAATCCCCTACATAGTAGCGTAATGATACAAAATCCCTAAGAAGGTTATAGATATGAAAAGGAAATGTTTAAGAATATAGACAAATGTATTTCAGGTCTCTGGGAAGCTGCCCCAAGGGTGCTATGGTTTGCACCATGCTAGCCTTTGAATGAGGTATGCTATCAGCTGATAAGCCACAGCTTCCAAGTCTCACCTCAGGTGGTACAATTGGAGTCCCCTGCTACCCCTCTGCATTTGCTCTGCGATTTTGGAAGCCCCTCTTAGCCTTTCATACCAACTCCTCTATTTACCTTTACTTCCTGCTCCTCTCTCCCTGCAGCCTTTTGCTGTTACAGTTGTTTGCCCTTTTATTTTGTCCCCCAACATGAATACTATTTGAAACTGTTGCTTATGTCCCTGTTTTTTCTCCTCAGGTGTTAAGATTCCTGTTCATCTCTGTGATTGTTTAGTTTTACATAAATGAAGCAATATATAATTTCCTTTTGCTTCATCTTTTATATTAAAATGAGAGGGGAGATGAGCAGACAAATTCAGAGAGTAGTCTCATGGTGGCTGGGTAGTACTTCTTAGTATTATGACTTATTTGACCAGCATTATTTCATTTTACCTGTGTGCATGATTCAGGGCGAGGTCAGGTTTCCTCATCCGTAGATAGCAGTTGACAAGCTTTGTCTCAATGAAACTTGCTACGCCTGAGATATGGTCTGCAGGTGCATCAAAGGGTTTTCCTAGAGCCGCCCCTTTGCTGCAAAGCTTAAAAGCAAACAATACATTAAATATCCTAATAATCTTGCCATACAACTTATTTTCAAATAGGCAAAACATACATATATACACATATTTTTAAACTAAAAGCAAACTATTAATACTTTGTATATTAAATTGTTCCTGTTTGCTGTTATGTGATATAATATAAAGTGATACATTTTACGGTAAAATGTTTCCTATAAAATATATTTGAAGTGTGATAGATTTGAAAGTGGTGTCATTTTCTAAGAATGTCTGTTTTTAAAATAAAGCACATGATAAGCAAAAGATATTAACAGAAAACCAGGCATAAATCATGTTAAATACCAATGCTTTTATGAAAACCCAGCTGAGCTATGATCCAGCACACTATCAAGTTTGATTTAATATAATAAGGGATATCGGAAGTAAACTCCTAGGAGCCATTAACATGATCGGTGATTAATTTGAGTCTGAATCATATTCTCTAGGATGATATTGAAAGAAAAGAAGTGAAAATTTATTAGGATTTATTGGCAGAGGCCACAGTATCTAAAAAACATGGCAAGAATGTGGAATTCTTAATAAAAATTCCAGGAAGTCAGAGGTTTCTGGGCAACATAGATAAACTATAGAGGGAGAAAATAATTAATTTTGGGAAAGAAACTCAAACATTAAGCAGTCTCACTAATATGGCAACAGTGTGTCAGCACTTTTCTTCCTCTTTCAGAGGTTTTTTTTGCTGTTCCATGGCGTGAAATCTGATGGGAAAGGTAAAAGCCTCCTCCAGTCCACTGATCTTATTCAGAAGAGCTGCTCCTCTGCTCTTCTGCACTTCATTTGTGCATACGAGGAGTGACTGAAAGGTTCGGTGAATGTTTAAATCTAAAAAAATCAAAGTTATTTCAGTCACTAACTCTCTGCTAAATATTTCCTCTGGTTTTGAACATATTTGTTTCAGTATTCCTGCTACTTTCTAAAAGTCCTCTTTGTGAAATGTTTTTTCTTTTTGCAATGTGTGATCAAAATATGGCGGATGCTACTTCTGAATAGAATCTACTACCAAGGCAGTCTTGTAGAAATACTACAGTGTCTCCTCATGCGTCTTACTCACAGGATGCAGTCCCATGTAACTTTTGGTTGCCCCTTAGAGTCACAATGATATGAAACCTGAACAGAATTATGACAGTGAGGTAGCCATGGCAGTACAACTAAAGATATTCATGAAAGAGGACTTCCAGTAGTAGAATGTTGAGATAGGTTGGTTTGAACTAACAATAAGTGTTTTGAGGGGCGTTGAAGGTAATGTGTCTTTTATTGTAGCAAATTTTTAAAAATTGAATATCCACTGTATCATCAACAACAACTTCAGTACTTGGGAAACAGTCTCATGGGAGACAGGAATATGTAAAGCTACCACTGATTCTATACAAATGTGAAATTTCTTGCGTTCTAAATTTTGTTTTCTAAGTAACACAGTTTAAAATAATTTTTTATAGATTACTTCTTAAAACTGACCTGTCATGTACATTAACATTATTGTCAATTTTAGATTTTTATAGTATAATTTGGATATTCGAAAGATTCTATCCAAAAGCTATAGAATGCAAAAATATCGAATCTAGATATTCCTTTTCTATAGTTTGAATTGATAATACCCAATGCTACTACATTTTATTTGGAGATTTTGTTAATTCTATTTATATTGTTTTCTGAAATTTTTTCCCAACTTGATGGTCAAAACATGTTACTTAAGTAAGTCAGTATTTACTGAACATCTATGACCATTTTCCAGATGAAAATTGTTGGCTTCATATGCGTTAAATGGTTTTTTTATGAATCTTGACTATTTTAACTTTATGTGAATATCTGTTTTCTATTTCTTGTGTATTTCCATTGACATGTTAATCGTTTTGTCAGTAATTATGGTATCTGTTTAAGCACATAAACCATTACTGCTGGTAATAGCTCATGATAAAATGTAGGAGTTTAACTTCCAAAGGATTCTTCAGAACAGTCCCAACCCTTATTCACATTTCTTACTAACAGCTCTTAGGATAAAGATATTATAAAATATTTTCTCAGTTATTTTAAAAAAGAATGAGAGATCAACAAAGACTTTGTGGAAGACAGAAAGGGCCAGGCTTTGGCCAGTGCAGCTTGGATGCTGTGTGATGAGCCCAGGAGAGCAGCAATATACTAGATAAAATATTTAACACACATCTAGCAATCACTTCCCAGAATTGGACTCCAGAAGTTTCAGTGTGATTATAAACAAATATTAAAGTATAATTTTAGAAAATATCATAGTTTAGAAGTGACAGCCTCCCTTCCACCAGCCTGATCCCACCGCATCCAGAACCGCCTGGACAGTTTTCTGGAAAACAAATTCTGGGTCATAACTAAAGCACGAAACAAGAGAAAACTAAATGAACACAGTTTATAGAGCTTTCTCTGTATCTCAAAGCACTAAAATTGTGCACCACCCAGCTGTATCTCTTAAGTGAAATCAGTAGTTCCCCAAGTCTTAAATACACAGACTTATCTTTTACATACAATCTTAAAATGAAATAAGCTCCACATGATGTGTGCCCTCGGTTTCTTTCTGTCTGCATTATTCTCCGATCTGCTAATGTGAGCAAGGCTCTTGCTGAGGCTCACTTCTTAGGAGATGACTGTGTAGGTCACTCTGAGAGCAGCTGGGGAGTGGCTTCCATGGGGACATTCAGATCCTTCTTGGGTGAGGAAGCTGCGCTTTAGATTCCGCAGCATTGAAGACTTAGTCTGGGAACCCTGAAGGCAGGAGGAAAATGCATAGCAGACCTGCTAATGTCTGCAGCAGCCTCTACTTCTATGAGATTCAAGAATAGAAGAGGCATAAGAATGCTCGATCTCAATATACAATGAGAACATTTACGAATTCAAACTATGAGGCAGCACTGAAAGACAAGGCTCATTTTTCAATTAAATTGAAAATTTAGTCTGAAAATTCAATTTCAGATTAAAATGGCAAAACAGGCAGCTTGCTGAGAAGGTGCTGTGCGCACTTGCGGCAGTCTTTATCAATCAGGTATTGTGAAATTGAGAACTTGTACTGGTTTTATTCACAATTGCTTTGTTCGTTAGCTTTTAAAGGAATAAATGTTTTGAAGTTAGCTGTGCAATAAGACAAACTTATATAAAATAAGTTAAAGTTGGATACAACTGCAATAGTATAGGTACCTATAGACAGAATGCTAACTTCGGGGTATCAAAAAAAACCTAGGATTTTTATGAAGTTTTAAGTTTTAATGAAGTCATTGTTACAGACTTAAAAGTTAATTCTCCAGAAGGTAGACTTGAATGTGGTTTGAATTGGTTTCAATGTAGTTAGAGTGATTGTGTCCCACTTTTGCTTGTCTAAAATTATAGCCTTTAAATCTTTGGTGAAGATCTTTATTTCAGCGAGTTAAGTGAAAAAACTACCTGAAATAGAATACCAGAAAGAAGACTTCAGGCTGGAAAATAAAATTAGGTATTACTTCAAAGGGAACCTTAAACTATTTTTGAATGAAATGTAGACATAAAAGCTTAATATTTAGGGAAAAAGGCAGTTAAAACTGCTATAAGTTCTGGGTCTTGTGGCACCTGCCTGTAATTGCAGCAATCTGGAGGCTGAGGCAGGAGGATCACTGTGAATTCAAGACCAGCCTGGACTATTGAGTTCAAAGCCAGCCTGCACTACATAGAAGACTCTGTCTCAAAAAGACAAGACAGACAAACAAACCAACCACAAACTCCTATCATTTCAAATTTTTGAATGAGAATCAATGCATTAAGATGGGATTTAAGAGGTAAATTTGAACTGCAAACCAAACTTTAACAAGATAATATACATTTTAGAAAAGCATTTCATAGTTTTCTAAAAAGAGTAAGATAATGTACTTTGTTGTAGTGATATTAATGCACATGGTTTTAAGTTTCTCTAAATTCTTTTATGTAACATTTATCAAGTATATTTTTAGAAATTATGCACAATGAAATTCGCAAGTTTATTTTAAAATTCAAATGAACAAGGCTCTAGAATAGTGTAATCAGGATGAAATGTTATATTGTAGTCACATTCTAGAAAATTCTACTACACATTTTTCTTTAGTTAAGATCCTCATTAGCAAGATTTATACCACAGGTAGGTATGCATTACATAATGAGTGGTTGCCCAGCACCGTCCTGGAGCACTATTTTGAATGATCTCTAGGGATTTAGGAAAGAGCAAAAAATCTTGACTAATGTGGCATTATTTGATCAGACATTTATGAATAGATATGTCATCAGTCAATCAGTAATTTCCTAAGATTGTTATATTGATTTTACAACTTTTAAAGAAGTGTAAAGATGAGAAAGTTACCAATAATCCCACCTTCACATAACTGTTATTAGTTCTTTCTTTCTTTCTTTCTTTCCTTCCTTCCTTCCTCCTTCCTTCTCTCGTTCTTTCTTTCTTTCTTTCTTTCTTTCTTTCTTTCTTTCTTTCTTTCTTTCTTTCTTTCTTTCTTGTGAATGTTTGCAGTACAGAATGATTGTACGGATTGTGGGGAGTCGGTAGAAGCTGCTAACACATTGTAATTGTTTTCCTCTCCACTTCTTTCCCCTCCCTCTTCCACCACCACTTGTTTCCTCCCCTCCCTTATTTCCTTGTTTCCTCTTCTCTCTGTCTTTTATTTTGCTCTTAAAATACTTTGGGCTTCTTATGTAAAATAGACCATGCGACATTTAACATTGCGTATCTGATTTATTTTATTATTTCTTGTTGTGCTTCTTTGCATATTCTTTGTGCCTATGTAACACACTAAAGGTTGTACTCTCTATATTTGTCACTGTTTCTCATTCTTTTGATTGAAAATTACGTCATGTTGATTAACATAGACTCATTTCAAGTACAGGTAAGGGATTCAATATTTTCCACTCATCAAATGACAGAAATACTGGCAAGCACATAGAGTTCAATAACATAATCAGTTAGCAGAATGTGATTGACACAATGCATGGGTATCTATATATAAAACATTCTACCCCACAATAGCAGAATGTACACTTTTCTTGGGTACTGATGCAAAAATTGTATGACATTCTGTGTCATAAACTAATCCTCAACAAACTGAAAAATTGAAGTTATTTTGAACAAATTCTCTTACTAAAGTGTAATCAAAGTTCAAAATTTAAAAAAAAGGAATCCAACTTGAATGTGAATTGGAAGACTCAGACATTTTGTCAAAAGGCCAGACAGATAGAAAATAAGCACATAAATAAATATTTAACATCATTTGTCATCAGAACAATGCAGTTTGAGACTTACATAGCTATATAATGAGACCCTGTCTCAGAAAATCGGCCAACAAACGTCCCCTGAGACTGCTGTGAGACATCGCTGCTTCCCTATTATAAGGGTCAACACAGGAACAGGGGACAACGTCAAAGGCTATGTGCTGAGAAAATTCACCACTCACACACTGCTGCAAGGACTGTAAAATGGCAGAACCACTGCACAAACAGTGTGGGGCATCCACGTCCAAATATGCAACTATTATACAATTATTTTAAATTTACTCAATGAGGTATGGAATCACAACAAATTAGGATGAAAATTCAACCAGACACAACTGATTTTTGATCTCACACAAAAATAGTTTACTAAAGTATTTAAAAATGGGGGACACCCACTTGGGACCCCTCTCTTGTCCCTGTCTGGGACAGGAGCTTTTCACTTGTGACACTGAAGTTTCTCCATGTCATAACTAATGTACACAAATAGCTTGTATTGTGCATACAGCTTTTCCTGTGTCTGCTTATTTCCAAATTGCTATATTTCTACCTATTCTAATGTATTCTCACACACTGAAATTGCTGAGTCTGGCTATACAACCCAACCCCAAAACAGCTTTGGAATAAACATCATGAAAGTGCTCTGCAACAAAGCCTTCTGCTTTCATCAAAGGGCAATTACAGGGGCCAGAGAGGGAGGTCCATAGAAAAAATGCTTGCCAGGAAAATGCAAGGTCCTGAGCTCAATCCCCGGTATGGCAAAAGAACCAACTACAGTTCTTTTTCCTCTACCTAACCCACATTCATAGTGATGAGTTTATGATCTCTTTAACTCCTTGCTAACCAGGTGATCAATGCGTCTGTCTCCTTCCATCCACAAGTGGCTCATCTCTTCTGTTTATTTGCAATGTGTGTGGGCAGACCGTGTGCTCACGAATTTTATTTGTGTTAAAATTAGGCTGTTCTGATTTTTTTTTTTACTTATTTTCATTTAGTAAATCAATAATTACATCTTTCAAACTTGTAATTTATTATGAGTTACATTTACCATGCTTTGGTATCAGGCTGAAGCTAACTCTTTGGTGTGTGTGTGTGTGTGTGTGTGTGTGTGTGTGTCTTTTTGAGACAGAGTCTTGTTATGCAGTTGAGGCTGGACTTGAGCTCGCTTTTGTAGCCCAGGCTGTCTCGAACTTGCACCGATCCTCCTGCCTCAGCCTCCTGAGTGCTGGGATTAGAGGCGTGAGCCACCATGCCCAGCTGAAGCTAACTTTTGAAGACCACTGGAACATTTTCTATCTTTTACAATACTCCAGTATATTTTGAAATAAATGGGTGAAAAAATCTGAACTCCACTTCTTATATTCCTTTTAATTATTGTTGTGCTTGGGTTTACAATGTTTTGTATCAATTCTGTTAATTTTTGTTCCCCACAAAATTATCAGTTTCACTCCAATTTAGAATTCTGTCATGACTGAGGGGGATGCAATATTCTAGGAATATTTTAAATGCCTCAGTTTTCACGGTATCATCCGATGTTCATTCCCAGTACTGTGCAGTTTTGTTTACTCTGTCTATTTCTTAGTAAGAATTAGAAGAGTTTCATGCTTTTCTGGAGTAAAAGCAACATTCTCACAAGTGATTATCTTATTCTTTCCAATTCATTAATTACAGCTTTTATCATTTTGTTACTGTTTTGTTTGATTGAAACAATATTTCTTTGTTTCATGTATATTTGTACATTTCATTTGTACTTAAAAATTACAATGCTTTTATTTTTATCTCTTTTATTTAAGCTAAACAGGAAAGTATGTGCTTACTATTATTTAAAATGTTGCCACTTGCTTTATTATTGTATGTTTAGCCTATTTAGAAACATGACTATCACTTCTTATATTTCATCACTTATTGATTATCAGCTTCATTTCTTTACATTAGTCTTAAATTCTCACTCATTTTTTGTTGTTATTTAGTTAGATTTAGTCATGGAAACATAGTGTTTGGGAATGTTATGCATTTCTTTTTTTCTCCTACAGAATGGAACACCTTCAGAAAATTGTTTCTGCTCATGTGGCAAAAGATTCAGGTGTTATAATGACACGGAAGCCTGATGTTGAGGACCCTTCTTCTTTTTATAGAGTATAAGGTTCTGCTTAAAAATGAAATCAGAGCCAGGTGTGGTGGCGCACGCCTGTAATCCCAGCACTCGGGAGGCCGAGGTAGGAGGATCGGTGTGAGTTCGAGACCAGCCTGGGCTACAAAAGTGAGCTCAAGGCCAGCCTGAACTGCATAGCAAGACCCTGTCTCAAAAAGACAAAAAAAAAAAAAAATAAATAAATAAATAAAAAAAAATAAATAAATAAAAAATAAAAATGAAATCCGTGTGAAAACAATGGAACCAAAGATGGGAAAGTAGGGAACAGGCCAGATAGCTCAGAGGACTAAAGCCCCCGCTTAGGCAGAGCTCAGCGGCCAGATTTGATCCTTAGTGAGCTGTGTGGGTCCCAATCCTGGGAGTGGCGTGCTGAGAAGGCAATGGAGACTGGGCTTGGTGGCACGTGCCAGTAATCCCAGCACCTGGCAGGCTGAAAGTAGGATCACTATGAGTTGGATCTGCATAGTGAGACCCAACAGACCCTGTAGAACCTGTCCTAAATACAGAAAAATAAATAAATAAATAAATAAATAAATAAATAAAAATATAGAAGATTATTTTAAAAGGGAACATCATTTCAGTTATTCTGAAAAATAATGCAGATTAGGAAACTAGAGGAAATGGTGAAAATTACAAAACCTAATTTGTGGAATCAATGTTAAGCTAGAAGCAAAAAGCAAAGAGCCAACATAAAATAAAATGAAATATTTTATTAAAAAGAAAAATTCATGCAATTATCCATTTATTTATTCTTTACAAGAGAATCTTTGTGTCTTATACTATAACTACTTTGAAAGTAATGAAAAGCAGTGCATTAAATGTGGCTCTTCTTTTATTATTTTGTTATGAAATTGTTTTTCTCATTAAATAAATTTTGAAGAAGATAAAAATCAATTATAAATGTGAAGAATAATGCCTTAAAACTGGGAGATATTAAAAACTCTATTTTTGCATTTCTTCATATGTGACATGTTTGGTGTCCTTCAGCATTAGATAAAATGGTTACTATCGCCATTTTACATATATTGAAAATTGTACCGGACACTTGGTGATTTGCCCTACTTAGCAACAGAAGTTAGAATTGATTTTTCATGGCAAAAGATACTTGTTCTATATTAGGACCATTGTCTTAATTTTTTTTTTTTTTTGTCTCACTCCTAGATTGGACTCGTAATGATGTGCCTACTTACAGCCTTCCAAGGGCTGGGCTTACAGATGTGTGCCATCGCTCCCAGTCTCATCTGCCTTCTCAGCATGCCACAGGAGCAGGGCCAGCATGGCAGATTCCTGGATCAAACTCCCAGCCCCTGCAACCTGCTTGCAGGCGCTTTAATCCACTGAGCTATTTGTCTGGCCCAATTTATTCATTTTTAAAAACTCTCAATATGTAGACAATTTCTGTTAGAAATTCAGTAGATGTTCTTGTTACCTCTTTCAATGCTTTTTTTTTTTTTTTCCTCCTGGTCGTATGGTTTTTTGAGTTCCAGTTTTTCATAGCGTGAAATCTATTGACAAGACCTGTCCTTGTGTAAGAAGAAATTAATCCATGCAAAACATTTGCTAATAGATTGGGATATGATTTCTGTGGCTGACCTTAGTACCTTTACATTTTGCATATGGAAATTTCTTTGCTAAAAGGAAAACAAACAAATAAGTAAGCAAAAATCTTCAGCCTCCAGTGTTCACTGTTTTTTTCTTTCACACCTCTTCTTCCCATCATCTCATACCAAGACATAATAATGACTCCTCAGCCACTTCCACCTTAGATATAATGCAAGAGTTTCCTAAGGATGCATGAATGTACAGTGAGAGGAAGTGGAGTGGAACTATGTGATAAGATATCACTAAGAGTCTCAGAAATGAGTTTTTGGTGGAAGACAGAAATTGCTGGTGCCCTGATTGCAAAGGCTGAGCAAAGACCTAGGCTACTGGGCTTCACATGAGGCTCCTGGTAAGTGTGACATCTCAGTCCAAGGTGGGAATTCATCTTTGCGGGCAAGCTGAGCCAGCAGCGTGGGCAATCCCTCTCGTAGCCAGATGCGAAGGGTGAGCCCAACTTCACAAAGTTTCTGTCAAGCCTCTCTCTTGCCCTGGCTACCATGTCCGTGACCAAAGTAAGTCACATGGGCAAGCCCAAATGGATGGGTTTTCTATTACATGGCCTATCTGTACACTGGTGTGATCAGGGAAGAGGTCTATTCCTCTCATGAAAGGGGGAGGAGGAGTAGGCGAAGGTCTGAGACATTGCCACACCCAAGTCTTCCTTGTGCAGATTAGTCTGTGCACAAAACATGATGACTTCCTTTTTCCAACACTTTTCACTCCCGTTACTCGTCCTTCCCTCCTGTTTTGAGAAGGAGCTATCCCTCTGTTTACTATTCCTTTGCCTTGCTCTGTATTTATACTTTGTGCCTCTCAAACAGGAGAAACCATGGCTCTTGGTCTTTGCATTGGACGTTCCATGAGAATAGATAGACTTACTTTTAACTACCTCTTCTTTCTTGGGGCATTGGATTTTGAAAATTCTAACAGGTGTCTGCTAGCTCTTTGCCGTTATCCTACATTTTTGTCTCTTTATGTAGGTTCGTGTATATGGAGGGATGAGAATTAGGTACCATGATTAGCCTCCATCCTGAACTTTGCATTCTCTGATGGGATCTG
>PVJA010044401.1:0-16220 GCA_004027025.1 Myocastor coypus | reverse complement strand
CCCAGCTGCCTGGAAGGGGTCACAAGAGCGGCGCCCTCTGAGTCCAGATCTGGACAGGGCCCGAGGCTGCTTGCCCTGGCCTGCTCAGATGGAGCTGCTCAGTCAGGAGAGGAGGAGGGGATGAAGGAATAAACTGATGCTGCTTCCTAGATGAACACGTCACCACTGGTCATTTCTCAGAAGTTGGGTTTTGGCTGTCCTAGGGTGCAGGGCTGTCATTGCCAGGCTTGGCCATTTCGGGTGCTCGCTGACGCTGAGAGGAAGGCTGGCCACCTGGCTGTGTCCTCCCCTTCCCGTAACTGAACATCGTGATTTCAGTAAGCGAGGCCACCATCCAGCCTAGTTGCCAGGCTAGGCGGATTGGTCATCTCACTTCTTTCCTGTATGCCGAACCTCCATTCCCATTCTGTCAGTGCTTCCCTGGGGCTGTGGCTCACACCAGGCTGCTTCTTGACTTTTTCCCTTGTCTGCTCTAAGACCTGGGCAAGCCCCTACCTCAGCCTTTTGGAAAACTCTTCGCAGCAGCTTCTTTCTGCCAGCTCACTTGGGTGCCCTGCTTGTCTGCCCGACCCTTTCACAGTTTACCAGTCTCTGCCGGTTTGGATCTCTTTTTTACCTGGATGAGCTTTTGCAGGACCTAGGCATTTTAGGAGATTATTTTTACCCACCACTGTCACTGGCCAGTCTTTTCCTGTGCAATGAGTTTAATTCCCAGAAGGATCCCAGCTTCTCCGGCTGCAGACTGACCAAGAAACTGTGGCTGACTGCCCAGAAGGTTTGCAACGTGCCTGCAGTTGTATTTGCTCGCTTTTGCACCTCTAGTGAAGTACTCGCCCTGTGCTGTCTAACTTAAGAGCAAGTTACCTGGTAATGCCTAACTATAGATTTGAAAACTAAGAGAAAGGAAAGGCGGGGCACAGGAAGACCCTGCCCCTTTCCTGAGAGCACCGGTCACCTCAGCCCTGTCTCCCTGGATCTCCAGGCTGACCTATCCACGTCGCATCCCTTCCTATTTTGTTTTCCCTCGGAGTAGGAGCTGTTGGTGTCCCAAGGCTCTGAAATCCTCCAGCTTTGCTGCCCCATCTTCTGTTCACTCTTGCGTGTGTCGTTTTCCGCGTTGCTTTGCTCCTGAGAGAGTCACGAGGTGCGGGCTGCAGCCGCTGGTGTGCTCGGTCCTGCCTGGCTCTTCACTCTGTCCCACTGATGAGCTCGCCGCTGTCCTGTGAACTTCTCTGCAGATCGGTGAGCTGCTGCGTGTTCCTGCCTCTCACTTAGTGAAAGCCCAGCGAGGAGGCTGCTTCTCACACTGCCTGAGGGGGAGAACAACAGAGCACCGTGTTGCGCGGGCCAAGCTCCATCACGCAGTGCCTGCCCTCCTTCTGCATAGCTTTCCTTCCCCATTCCATGACTCCGGTGATAGGATCTTGTGTCCCAGTCACCACTTGGAACCCTTTTCTCCCATCAGCTCCCTGGATGCAGCCCTGTTGGGTCCCACACCTTCCCTCAGTTGTAGGCTGGAGGGCGGACACTGCCCCTCAGGCCCTTGTGCTATTGGACTGAGGACAGGTGCTGCTTCTGGCCAGAAGGAGGAAGAGGATACTGGGACCCTCAAGCTGCCTGCTGCTCAGGTCCTGGGGAAAAACACCTGCTGCTGTCTGATGGTAGCAAAACCAAAACAAGACAAGCAAATAACAAGCTCTGCTGGGTTTCAGCAGACTATTACATGGTTACTGCAGCTTCTACAAGCTCAGCCTGGAGTGTGACGATGAGCAGCTCTCCACAGCTGGCCATGTGTGTGCAGAGCTGGTCCTCAGGCCATACTTTGAGTCACAGGGTCCAAGGGCCTCCAAAGGCACCTGTCCTGCTGTGAGCCGTGTGCTCCCTGCCTCTCAGGTGCCCTGCGGCCTCCCTGGCCTTGGCTGCCTGGCTGTCTGTCCTGTTGTGAACTCTGCATACCAGGAGGACGGACAGCACCCACACTGCTACCTTCCAGACTCAGTGGCACTGCGGGGTCTGCTCCTCTACACTTCAGATCTCACCTCAGCAGCATCTTCTGCCACTCATTCCCTCGAAGACGTCAACTTGATGACACCTTTCTGTCCCTGCTTTTCTTCTGTTTTGGAATCAGTGGTAGAAAAATCGCCTCAGATTTTCCTGTGACTTTTGAGTTGTCCTTGAACTCAAAGGTCGAATAGAGCTGAAATTTATGCCTTGTTAAGCGGTTGTTGCGTGCCGATTGCTTAGGGACAGGGGAAGAGAGGAGAGGCTGGCAAGAGGGATGCAGACAGGGAGGTCGTTGTCTCAACTCTGAGAGGGCAGACACCAGACCACCTGGGAAACATCCAATTGTCCTACCCACAAGTTTAACGGTCTTGGTTTTGAGTTATTAAAATTTGGTGTTAGTAAACACATGGAAGAGGCGAACCAATGTTTATGGAGGAATGGGAATCGGTTTTGCACAGAGTTTCTCTTTTCATTCATAATCAATACTTCCCGAGGAAGACATCTACTGAGAAGTTGATATAGAGCGACCACATAGACTCTCAAAGGGCTTATTTTATAAGAAGTGATTAATTTAACTAGGTCATAAATCCCCTTGGCAGCTGGTGGTATGGTTGGTCTTAAACCTGAGAGACGAGTTTAAGCCATGGATTATGTAATACGGACACTTAGGGAGAGGCGTGAACTCTTTGGGTCCTTTGGGGTGCTGTTTAATTCATCAGTGCTGTGCTGAATAAAAAATTCATCACGCCTCATAAAAGTGCCCAAGTATTTCTAGGCAGCAAGCTCACAGCTCCCTGCAGTACATACAGATAATTTGTGGTAAGCCGCCGCGTGAGTCACGGTTGGGGACGGCAGGCAGAGCACGAGGGCACCGTCTGAACTGCATTTTTCCAAGGATACCGAAGAAATCTGTGCCCGAGAAGGCCCTGCATAAGAAAACACTGTATATTGCTTGCTTGCTAACGCCACAGTGACATTGGTTTCTAGGAACGCGTTAGCCATCTGCTAAGAGCGCTAGGAAGCCCACCTGCCTTCTGAAGCGCTGGGGTCCTAAGCCCCACAGGACCTCATCCTGCTTTGTGTCTGCCATGCTTCCCTCCTCCTTGGGGACAGAGATGGCCACTGACTTACAGAGCCTCAAAGTCGACCAGTGTTTCATCCCGAGGAAGACATCTACTGAGAAGCAGGACAGCTCAGCAAGCTCAAGGCTGGACTTAGCCAGCTGTTTGCTTCCTCATGTGTGAGAGGCTTTTTGGACCCAGGTTTTCTGTGAATCTGAGGTTTTCGCGGCCCTCTTTAGAAGCTGGTGACATACAGGGATTCACCTGCATGTCAGTGGAGCTTCGCCAGCCAGGACTCCCCCTTATAGCAAAGCTGCTTTCTCCCTGCAAGACCCATGTTTTGTTCTCGGGTTGAACAGCTCACGGTCTGGTTCGGTCGGGCTGAGTGTGTGGCCACCCTCAGACTCCTGGACACCACAGAGGGCGAGCCTCTAAGTGGCACAGCACTGTTACTGCTCACACACGTGCCTGGTTGGCAGAGCCAGTCTGGCTGTAGGTGTCTGAGTCACCAGACCTGTGAGAGCCGGGTCCCTGAATTGGAATACGCGATGGGATGGGATCTCTGTGTTTAACACCGACGACATCCCATGAGTCTGTGAAGGTGGAAATGAAAAGCTCAGCGGAAGCCTGGGCTGGACCCATACCTTATTCTGCCTGTTTCGCAGAGCCGTTGAGTCCACGTGGAGCCTGCTTAATTTACACATGTAAAATGGATTCTGTGCAGTGGGATTTTCAGATTTTTGGTCCCCAAGATCACAGAAGTCTTTCAGTGAAAAGTTTGTTCCTACTTGTTCCCTTGCCTGCTACCATTTCATAGCCTTTCTTTCATTAAAAACCAATATATATGAATTCGTATCCTTCTGATGGTGGTAAATACAGATTCTAGTGCAGAATGCCAGAGAGTACAGACTGAAATTATTCTTAACCTTGCAGTAATTTTTTTTTTTTTTTCGGGAATGGGTTTCAAACTCACAACCTTGCACTTGCCAGGCAGGCACTTGTGCCACAGAGCTATCTCCTCATCCCCCCTTGCAGGAATTTTAAGGTCGCCAGAGTAATAGATTCTCAGCTCTAACCCCTTTCCATTCTTTACAAAAATTAATTCTGACTTAGATATTCTGATCCAAAAAGTACTTCGTTAATCATTTGTTTGTGAGTGCAGAATGTTTGTTCACCCTAAGTGTCTTACCATTGTCTGGTGAGAAGATCTGTCGAACTCAAAGATTTCAGATTCTGTCTAATTGCTGGTGAATTTTTATTTATTTATTTATTTATTTATTTATTTATTTATTTATTTTGACGGGACTGGCGTTTGAACTCACAATCTTGCATTTGCCATGCAGGCACTTGTGCCATGGAGCTATTTCCCCAGCCTCTGCTCATGAATTTTAAAATGCAAATTACATTCAAATGCCTATGTGTACATGAATTTACATATGTGAAGCATCTATGAGTTAGGGAGACCAAGGAACCATGAATGGCTTCTAATCCACGCTGTTACATTTTGCCAGTTTTGAATGCTAGTGGTATGTTTTAACAGCTTGATTCAAAACCTAGACTTTGAAATATGAAGGATGCTAGTCAATTCTTGATTCTCTTCAGAAATAGTTTTCATTTGCAGTAGTTGGTACGTGGAGATCTGATCTGTATACATGCATACGTATTTGGATACAGATCCAAATTTATTTGAACTTTAGCACTGAAGAGCCTAAAGGAAATGAAACAGAAAGCCTCGTGAGCTGTCCATGATTTCCTGTTCCCAGCATAATGAAATACCATGGACTCCTCCTGGCAGGGCTGGAGCTCACCACATCTTCACTCGTTTTTCTTGAACTGCTTGAGTTAAAGATCAAGTGTTAAGTCGGAGAAGCCGTGAGTGGGTTGGCTCTTGCATATAGTGTGACTATTTCAAAAGAAATTACTCTCAGTCCCAGCTTCCAAAAATGAATTGTTCAAGTGAGCCCAATGACACAGAGTCCTGAACGGAGTGGAGAATATCAACATAAAAACTTCGTGTCACTTGGATCACATGTTTTAAGACAGCTTGAAGCCTATCTTTTGAATAGTATTTAAAAGTTCTTTCAGAATTGCCTAAATGTGCGTTAAAATTTATACAAAAGGCCAGAGAGATAGCTCAGCAGATTAAGGGAGTGCGTTGGCAAGCACAAGGACTAGGGTTCTGTCCCCAGCATCACATACCACACCAGCACTGGCCCTGCGTGTGCTGAGCAAGCCACCGAGACCGAGTGTGGTGGCCCATGCCTGTAATCCAGAGACTGAAGACAGGAGGATCACTACGAGTCAGAGCTGCATAATGAGACACTGTACCAAATACATTAAATTAATTAATTAATTATTTTCATACAAGTGACTTCTAAAGTCACTTTAAATCAACAGATGCATATAGCAATAGGCATTGTAGGTTTGTGTGCATTTTATTTTATTTTTTTAATTTTTTAATTTTAATTTTTTTTCTTCTTTCAGAACTTTTGTTTGTTTATTTATTTTTCTATGGCTGGCTCAGCCTGCCCTGAGGGCAGGGCTGGCACAGCATGTGGTGCTGGGGATTGAACCACGGTCCCTGCAGCCACCTAAGCTTTCCTAAGCAGGGGTCCTAGACCACTGAGCCATCCTGCCAGGCCCCTGTATTTTTATTTATTTATTTATTTATTTTTGTCTTTTTGAGACAGGGTCTTGCTATGCAGTTCAGGCTGGCCTTGAGCTCGCTTTGGTAGCCCAGGCTGGTCTCGAACTCGCACTGATCCTCCTGCCTCAGCCTCTCAAGTGCTGGGATTACAGGCCTGCGCCACCAGGCCCGGCTGCCCCTGTATGTATTTTAAAGACAAGTGACAAAAGCCCCACCTATAATCTAAAAGATCTGCTCCTGGTGCCACTTTCAAGTAGGTATGACCCTAGGAGAACTTGATTCCAAGTTGTTCTGGTCCCAAAAAGGCCTTTGGGAGGCTGAGTCAGTTCTTACAACTGCTGCAGGGTTCTGGTGACCAGTTCTCTCACCCCCTGTCTTCCTAGGCTACAACAGGTTTGCAGAGAGCTCGGGTGGGGCCATGAATCTGCAGTATGAGGTTTGGTCATGGGAGGTCCGTAGTTAGCAGAATGAAGTGGCAGCCTGGATCTTCTGCTTCTTGTCCACTGGAAACTTATGTTTCATCTAATGTGTGCACGCATGTGTGCATGTGTGTGTGTGTTGTGTGTGTGTGTGCGTGTGTGTGTGTGCATGTTTGCCACTGTTTATAGTAGTTCTTTTACCTTTATTTTTAATCTCCTAATTTTAAAGTGGGAGGAAAGATAGGCCAGAAGTTTCCATCAAGGAAGAATATCCACAGCCCTTGTGAGAATGTGGGTGCTGGCTTTGAGGACTGGGTCAGAGGCTGGGCCCCAAGTTAGGGTGCACATGTGGCTTCTTCAATGCCAGAGACCAGATAGAAGCAGACTGGAGGGAGACCTAACCCCAGTCGGGAAGGAGAACCCCTCTTCCAGCCCTAGCTCTCAGAGCTCCATGGTACAGGTTCCCTGTACCATACTGGTTGGTACTGTACCACCAAAAGCCATTTTCCTAAGACTTGAGCATTCAGTGGGTGTGCTTTGGCTCTTGGAGCACCATACACCTTGCTTGTCGACTTAGGTTGCTCAGAGGCCCTAATGCTCAGAGGTGTATGCTGGTCATAGTCCCCAAAGTGGCCTTCCAGCTTTTCCTTTATTATATCACCTGGGTACTGTTCATGTATCACTTACTGCAGAGTTCAGTTGTCTCACTGCGCTGAAGGCAGAGGCGCCATTGTTTATGTCTGGGAAGGCTCTCTGGCCACGGCCACCAGCACCAGTGCAGAGACTGCGAGGAAGCCCATTTAGGGGATGAGCTTCTCGGTCCTTGAGACTGGGCTGTGTGTTTTATTCTGCTGACAGTTAATACTTGAGCGTTTCTCACCTCCTAACAGGTTAGCATTAGAACAGAACAGCTCAAGAGGCAGCAGATTCCATGGCAAATAAGTTTGAGACAGCCTTCTGGGTCCTTTCCTGAGTGCACAGTGTACATGAGCCCGTCAGAGTCTCCGTGTGTCCCTGAACTGCCCTCCCGGTGGCCCCAGACTCACCTGGCTCTGGATCTCATTTCCCTTGAGACCTACTGTCATACCTTGGAATTCAGCCTTCATGGGATCAGGGTCTAGGAGGAGGTAGCTGCCGGGAGGCAACATAGACTGATGAAGGAGGGAAAAGCTTCCAAAAGCCAACTTGTCTGCCTCATCCGTTTGAATTAAGAATCTTCCTTGCATGGCCCAGTGTCTTAGCCTCTTTTCCTTCAGGGTTCCTGGGGAAGCCCTTCCACTCAACCTCACACTGAAGGGTTGGTCAGACCTACCTACCGGTAATGTAGTTTTTAAGTTGGATTGAAGAGGAATCAGTCCGGTCTCCTTGGGAGCAAACCACTTGACTTAGAAACTGTTTTGAAGAAGAGCAGTTCTTTGATGCTTTGAAAACACCTTTGGTGTGAAGATCTTCAAGGTACCAAGCTATTTTTGGCTTGAATCATCTGTAAAAATTGTAGGCCAGTAATTGATTATATTTGATTGCGGTAAGAACACAATTCTCCTAAGGTTTTGTTGGCTGTGTTACTAGGCAATCTTTTTAACAGCCTGTTGATAAGGAGCACAATTCCTATTCTATCTAAAAGCACACAGATTGAAAAGAAGTCCCCTCACATTATTACTCTTGGATATAAAGGCATTTGAAAACACTGTTAGTGTTCTCCGGCAATTTCAGCCCCCCATAAAGGTGTTGCTAGTGTACATTGGGTTGATTAATGTGGCCTGTTTCATCTGCAGAGGCAAGCAAGCTGGTTATGTCCTATGTGGCAGCTGTTTGTGGAAAAGGAGCAGAAGTTAACCAAGTCAAAGAGCAGCTCCTGCAGTCCAACCCGGTCCTGGAAGGTAGGCTTGTCTATCTCTGTTGATCCAGGGGGTTTCCAGCCAGGGATCCAGTTTCAGGGTACTCATGTTCCCGGGATGCCGAGAGGTGTGGAGGCATGGAAGAAATTCAGGCCAAAACCTGTTGTGCAAAGAAAGGTGTCTTCAGAATGCTTAAAGCAAGGAACAGTTTACTCACAAGAAGGAGTACTACAATTACAACCCTCTCTCTCCTATGAATTACCTAGATTTTGCTTAAAAGAAAAATTGCTGCGATGGCACACTGGTGTTTTACTATTGAAGAGAACACCTGTGGCTGGTTATTTTTGCTGCCAGGAAATCCTTCAGGACCAGATTTTTCAAGCCATAGAAAGCCTAAACCTGACTGTGGAGTTCATACCATCTGTTCTTTCTTTCTTTCTTTCTTTCTTTCTTTCTTTCTTTCTTTCTTTCTTTCTTTCGGGACTGGGGTTCAAACTCACAACCTTGCACTTGCCAGGCAGGCACTTGTGCGATGGAGCTATCTCCCGAGCCCCAACGCCATCTGTTCTTGTGTGGTCACAATGAAGAGCCTTAGACTGTTGGTGTAGATAACAGAGATCGGTTTGCTCAGTCTGTCAAGGCTGGAAGTGTGAGATCGAAGTGTTCGCAAGGTGGGTTTCATTCTGAAGCCTCTAGCCTCAGTGTGTAAATGAGTGTGCCTCTGTGCTGTGTGCTCACAGGAGCTCTTCATGGGCACTGGCGAGCAACAGCAGGAGTGAGCCGTCCAGTGCCCCTTCTTCCAAGGGCACTAATCCCCCGATGAGCCATCTAACCCTGATCATCTCCAAAGGCTCCACCTCCCAACACCATCACGTTGAGGGCGAGAGCTGTCGCATGTGAACCGGAGGGGGCACAACTCTTGTTCCACAGACCATCAGAAAATGAAGCTAGAGATGAGCTCTCCTAATTCAGGAAAGGATGGTGTGAACCACCTTATATTGGGAACCATACATCAGTGCTGCAGCATGGGAGGCCAATAACTTTGTATTTTAGGCTTGTCTTTACTGTTGTTTACAGGACCTAGCAGGGTGCACTAGATCTTCTGGATCAGTTTTCCATTCCTCCGCAGGGTGGGGGCATTGCCTACCTGCCCCAGAGGAAGAGGCTTTCATGCATGAGAAATCCGGTCCTTCTGTCACTTTGAACAGAGTTGAACCAAGCTACTTCCCCAGCCCAGAGATTCCAAGGAGGTGCAGTTCTGACTCCCCAGGGGATGTCAGAAATGCTTGGATGCATCTTTTATCCCAACATCTGGGACTCAGGGCACAGCTGGTATCTAGTTTTCAGGCAGAGGCCAGAGATGCCCAAGGGCAGGGCATGATACATGAGGCCCTGAGTTTAATCTCTTGAGCAGAAGCAAAGGGAAAATCACCCATTGTTTTGTTCTTTCTGCCCTCCAGCACCATAATAAGCCAGAGAAATGATATCTTCCTTTGATTGTACTGAGATCTGCCTATGTCCTGTCTCATACTTTTACATCGCTGTCTATCTGCATATGCTTATTTTAAGAATGCTGGGATTACAGGAGCAGAGTTGTGAAAGGCACTGGCTGGCATCTGTGACTAGAATCTGGTTCTGTCTTCGGTGGTATTTGAGACGAGGTTACAGAGCAGGAAATGGGAGCAATGTCGGCTGTGGGCATGTATTCTCTTTTATGGGAATACTTTCCCTTTTAACTGGGGCTGCTACTGTAAATGAACATTTTGAACAATGAATTTAAAAAAAAAAACCACACAACAATTGAGGAATGTGTCTCGAGTGTTCTATAATGGAGCACTTGTTTTTGGTTCCGTGGGCCCCATAAAAGACTTGAGTGGTTAGCATTGTATTTAGTAATGTGCAGCTCAAGACTGGCTTGATGAAAAGATGGTTTATGGCCCACAAATGGTGCCCTGAAACAAGCTCTTTTGAAGCAGATCCTACGATTGCCCTTGACCTTCAAGTCACAATGAGTTGTCCTTTATTTGTCAGCATCTCGAGCTGGGCTTTGGGGCTATGCAAGTTTGTTATCTTGGCAGCTCTACATTTTCACACCTGCCAAAAAGGGCTAGCCTGTCAAAACACAAGAAATACCACTGTCTGCATGCTATCTGGGTCAGCATCTGCCGTGGTCATGGTAGCGCCCAAAAAGGCCTTTGACTTGGGCCTAAGCTGACATCCTCCCAGTGGGCTTCTGCTTTGGAGTATTTCCAGTCTATAACTCTCTTCCTGCTTTTCAAGCAGGAAGTACCCCATCTTTTTTTTTGGAGGGGGGAGGGTGTGGTGCCAGGATCTTGGCAAACCAGACTCATCTCAAGTAGTAGTAGTGGAACTTCCTCCCAATTGCTTTTATAAAGTTTGTCCTAACAGATTTTAAGTGAACTACTCTGTGAAAGCCAGAAACATAAATCAGCGCTCACTGTGAGATAGAACAGACCCACGGGTTTGGGTGTCAAGTGTCTTAGGTTGATTTCTGTGTAACATTTCTTCTGGCTGCTTCCAGAACTAGAACTAGCTTGTGTCCCTCGGCGTTCCCATGGGGGCTTGTTCTTTTAACCCTCTTCTACCCCTCTGACTGAACTGGAAGGCTCTGCAGAGCATCCAGAGACCTGACACCCAGCCCAGTATTGCAGAGTCATTTCTCTTCACCACATTGCCATCCATTCTTCCCTGCTAGCCACAGTGGAGTCCTGGGGTCTCCGTGACAGCTGGGGGCAGGGAGTTTGTCAGAAATGCAGACTGGCCGGTCTCTCCTTAGGCCTCTGATTGGGACATGGAAGTTTGTGATGCACTGCTTAGTTCCCAAAGGGTCAGCCTGGGGTCCCATTGGGTGACCCTGCTGAATCCTCTTCACCCTTTCCTTCTGGTGCTCAGGCCTGGTAATGGTCCTCTGAGATCATGTGTCACCTGTGCTACGAGGGCCTCTGTGCTGGTGGTACCAGCCATGCTGTCCTTGTGTGTGCTGATTGAGTTCCTGGAGAGACATTTGTCTCTTTGACAAATCTTAGATTGGAACAGATGTGCATTTTGCCTTTTGGGCCACTTGGATTTCTAGGAAATTCCACATAGGTCTCATGGACATAAAACTAACAAAGCATATAGCATTTTTAGTCAATCTCTTTGTTGTAGCTATACAATTAAGCACTTGAAATAAACAGCTTTATTTTAAAATTGAACCATTTAGGGCTTTCTGTGCCACCTTCTCTGATCTGGAAACCTTGTCCTGGGTCCATCAAACCTTTGACACTGACTTCCAGAATGACCAATGTACTAATAATGGTGGAAGGCAGAAGCCCTGCCTGGACACTACTCACCTGACTCCCATCTCAGAGAGTTGTAAAATATTGAATTAGGAAAGATTATGTCTTCAGTAATACTTGAAAAAGTTACATTAATCATGGAACTGTTCTGCCATGCTGGTCTCACCCCACCCCCACCCCCAGGATGGCACTGAGACAGCGATCAAGACTGGGCATGCTGGCATCCCAGCTCTTGGGAGGCCATAAACAGGTGGATCATTATGAGTCTGATCTGGTAGCGAGACCCTGAACACCCTGTAGACCCTTCCCTAAGATAAAATTTAAAAAATACAAAAAAAAAAAATCATGGAACTGTTCTCAGTTCTACCTACCTGATTATTTTTTTTTATAAGACTTGGAAGTTTAGAAACTGACTAAGTTCTGTCAGGTGTGGGTCAGTGGAAATTCGGAGGACAGAAATGTTCGGTTGCCAGATAGCTTAATAGATTAAAGCACCTACTTACGTAGAACACAGGACAGAGCACAGAGACCAGGGCTCAACCTCTGGCATGCCGTGCCAGCCCCGCCCCTGGGGCCCACTGAGATGTTGGTCAAGACTGGGTGTGGTGCCACATGCCTGTAATCCCAGGGACTGGGAGGCTGAAAACGGGAGCATAACTATGGGTCCAGTCTGTGTAGTGGGACACTGTAGACCCTGTACTAAATACACAAATAAAAGAGAAAGAAGTGTCCTTGCTATAAGCTACATTTGCCAGGAATGAAAGAGTTTTACATACTACATTTGCTGTACGTTTCTGCTTGAAAGTATTTTTGTCTCTAACTATGCGTCTGTTTCTTTTTTGCTAGCTTTTGGAAATGCTAAAACTGTAAGGAATGACAACTCTTCTAGATTTGTAAGTATTTGTTTAAGCTTACTTAATGTTTATATTTAGTTTATGTATGTTTAAACAACCAGGAGATGTTTAATATTTTGTGACAGACATGTTTTTAAAAGAAGAATACTATCCTTACAGAGACTCTGAAATTCCCATAAGGGCTTTTTTTTTTTTTTCCCTATACTTTTTTTTTAAATTTTTGGGAGTAGTAAATATTTTTTATCATACTTTCTGCTGTAAAATTCCATGAGTGATTTAAATGAGGCTGCTTAAGATGACTCTGCCTATCTGAGTTTTGGTGTTTAGAAATCGTAATGAAGAATTAGAAATTAAGGGGGGAAGGTCAGGGAAAGGCACAGACTGCACAGTCGGGGTGTGCTCTGCGTATGCCCCAGCTCCCCACAGGGGTGTAAATACCGTGTACTGCACACATGTGTTAACGCACTGACATTTTTAACTATTTTAAAAATGAACCAGAAATTAAGCAAAAAGAAAGAAAACTGAGTATCAGGCTTGTGTACACTGACATCTTTGTCCCCGTTTGGTGGCCCAACAAGGGGAGGCAGCCTGTGTTCTAAAGCTTCTCCGTGGTGACATCAGCAGGATGGGTCACAGATAGGAGGCGTGGGTGAGGCCGAGGCCCGCGGGTGTCCAGGCTCAGCGGAGTGGAAGTCCTGCTTCGCTAGCGGGAGCCACGGCCTCGCCACCTTGCCTGTCCCCAGCTGTCTGGCCCACGCCCCCCCATGTTGGGACCTCTGGGCCCCTCCAGTGGTGCCAGGCTCCTTGCTTAGGTCTTCAAAGGCACAGCCACGGCACAAGCTCTTCTGGGGCAGAGGTGCCGAATGTGATGGTGGCATTTGGTCCCCATGTGTACCTTTATTTTGTATGAAAAGGGCATTCAGCTTGTGATCGGAGTTTCCCCACCCAACCCGCGCCGTGGGGACCGTGTCTGGTGACATTGTGTCAGCCCTCCCGCGACTCCTCTGGGTCCTTTTCCCATCTCTGCAGATTGCTTTGGCTTTTTCCCATAGGTTGCCCAGCACTTGAGAAGAGTGACCCGAGGTAGCGGGTGGGGCTTTGGATGGCTTAGCGGAACATGGAATAAGTTTCTAATTCCGAGGCTGTGGATTCTTTCCATTGGATTAGCCTATTAAGGTGTTAGAATCCACTTGATAGGTGCCACTTCCTGTTGTGGCAACATGGTTAATAGGATTACATAAACAGCAGTGAGGTGTAGGTAGATAAAATTTCAGCAGTCAGACTTCTTTATGGATGGAGGCTTTGTTTTGTTTGCAAGTTGTACACACACACACACACACACACACACACACACACACACACCTCTTAAAATATTTACCAAATGTATTTAGTCTCCAGGCAGTGCAAAGGTTAAAAACCATGTTGCTTAAAAGGTAATTAATACTTAGTAATATTTAAAATCTGGTGAAAGCTTTAGCAGGTGGTTTAGCTTATTAAGTAGCTTCGGAGAAATCACATTATAATCCGGTCTTAGGATACGAGATTAACACTTCATTATAAACTAAGTCGTCTCATGCTCCGTTTTTAGTAGCTTCCCCCTGTGTGGCCTGTGACCAGACTGTACCCAAATGCATGGAATACTCGGGTGCTGTTGGTACTTTGCTGTATTTAAAGTTACTGCTGTGCGTTGCAGTGCTTTAAGTAGTCCAGACTGGAATACAGGGACCTGGAAGATTCTTGGACTGACTGGTTAACCCAGAAGGAATTTCCTGATTCCTGTATCAAGGAACCTGATGGAACTTGCTACTCTCGCTTATCGTAACTGACCTGTGATGTCCCCACTCACCCCAGCCTTGCCAGCGTGACCTTACAGAACTTCTTTTAAGAAAGGGCTTTTTAGTTTTCTCTTACTACTTTTCGTCTTATGTGAGGGCTTTGTCTTTGTTTTGTCACAGGGCCTCACTGTGTAGCTCAGTGGGCCTTGAGCTCACTAGGTAGCTCAGCATGGCCTCAAACGCCCATCAGTCCTCTTACCTCAGCCTCCCAAGAGCTAAAATTACATTTGTGCACTGCAAGCCCAGGAATCCGCCCCTGTTCTTGCCTACCAGGCTTCCTGGGAGGGGCAGGGTGTGGAGCTTGCCTCTGTGTGGAGGCTGAGGCAGGCCTTGGGCAGGGTGGGGGAGATACTGTCAGCTGCATTCCGTAGCATCTTACTCAGTAAGAATTTCAGTCCCCTGCAAAGTGCACTCAGCGGAGGTGACTCAGCTCCTGAGCTCGCCCATGCTCCTAGCTGATATCATGGCTTCTCTGAAAAGTTGTCATCTGGGCCCTCACCCAGAATCAGCCCTGCGTCCTCTGCTGCCTCTGTCCCCACGTCCCGTCTACACCTGTGTCTCGCCCTTCACAGGTTCTCTGTGTGCTCTGGCCCGTGTCCACCTTTGGCCTCATCCTGCAGGCCGACGTGTAAGCCTGGACCATTTCTCCCCTCCCTTGTGGTGACTTGGCATCCTGTGTCCCAGATGGGGGCTGCACTGTCCACTGGGTGGCCCAGGCCACATTCCTGGTCTCTATCCCTTCTTCTCTCAGGCCTGAGCCAGGCCTCTTGTCACTCTGTGGGCAGCCTTCGGCTGCGCTCACTTTTCTCTCTTGCTGTTTTTACTTGAAGCCGCCCGTGTTGTTCCAAACGTCACAGCAGTCCCCTGCTGCCAACCGCATCTGTTCCGTCTCTGGTGGTCTTCACCGCACTCGCCGGGTGGTCTTGTCAGTGGACAGGTCTGATCATGACACCCTCGGTGAGGACCCTTCGTGACAGGGCTTGCTGTCAGGAGAAATGTCTCAGACGCACCCGATGCTGCCACTCCTCCGCCAACCTCCACGTGCTATGCTGAGGGATGCCAATTTTTAAATTATTTCTCGTTAGCACGTTTGTACTATATACCGATTACATTCACTGTGGGCAGTTCCCCACGCATGTGACACATCTCATCTTCTGTGTCCCCTCCCTTCTTCCCCTTCCTCTGTTTCTTGGTCCTCCTCCCATCTCCACAGAACCGGAAGGCTGCCCATTCATGCACCTACTTTCCCACCGCCTGGCCTGCCTCGCTCGGGAGGTTTTGCTGTTAAGCTGTGCAGACATCTTCTGCTCCTTTCTCTGCGCAGTGCTGCCCTGCATGGTGTGGTGTGCGTGGGCCCTGCTCCCCTGCCTCCATGGCCCTTTCTGCTATAAACTTCCGTAAGCCAGGACTGCACTTCCCCTGCCCCGGGGCTGCTTTGTCACCGAAGCGGTCTCTGATAGACATCTGCTCAATCGCAGAAGGTAACAGTGAGAAAGAGGTGGAGGAAGCAAGCCTCGGCTCACGGAGAGGCCCCAGGCGCACGGCTGCCCACGCTCGGGGTGACCACGTCTCTTGCCTTTTCTTCCGTGGATGGAAGTTAAAGGCATTCATTCCCATTCTAAGTCTTCTATTTCTAAGACAGTACGTGCAAGGACCAAAGACTTATGAAATCAACACTTCCTTTTCCAAACAAGAAAGAGCTGTCCGAGTTGTTCTGTTATTGTTGCTTTCTAACTGTCCATTATAGACCAGTTCTTTAAAAAACACATTTCTCTGTATGAAACTATGTGTGTGTTTCAAGATGGCATCTACTAAGTGCGATAGGGTTGTGTGTTGCCACGTTGCCCAGTCAAAAGCCAGAAAGGGTAATGATGCTTAGTGTTTGATTCTGAGCCGCTCACAGCACATAATCATATCTGTGAGTTGGGTAGCAATAAAAAGGGAGCTTTGCATTTCATCCATTGTCCAGCGTCTTTGGACTTGGTAATCAGGGTTTACACCATATTTTGCCTATAAAAATGTTCAATTAGAAGAAATATCTGTACCAATAGTGTTTAGAAAGTTATCGTGTCTGCATCTTGTACTGTGAACAACTACTACGAAGACAACAGTATGCATTGTATCAATCACTGTGGCTGTCCTACTTAAAAAAAAAAAAATTATGTTGGAATACATATCTGAAATGGAAGTGTCTGGGCTGAGAAGATCTGCCCTTAGATTGGCAGTGGGGGGGGCCCGGCAGGATGGCTCAGTGGTCTAAAGC
>PVJA010044399.1:0-16195 GCA_004027025.1 Myocastor coypus | reverse complement strand
CCCTCCCTCCCTCCTTTCCTTTCCTTTCCTTCTCTTCTTCGCCATCCCTCCTCTCCCTGGGTAACCCCCTGTCTTTTCTTTCTTTCTTTCTTTCTTTCTTTCTTTCTTTCTTTCTTTCTTCCTTCCTTCCTTCCTTCCTTTCTTTCTCCTTCCATTCTTGCTACATAGTCCAGGCTGACCCTATCCTCCTGCTTCAGCCTCCCAAGTCCTGGCATTACAGCTCTGCACCACCATGCCAGTCTTTTCTTCGTACTTCGAATTCCTCCATGTTTTAACTCCAGTGCTACCTCTTTATTACTAGATGACCTAAAGACTCTGTAAATGTGTCCTCTGCTGGCCCTTCCGGAGTCTCCTTCCCTATGCTACAGGAATTCTGATCTTTGGGAGCAGAGTCAGATAAGTCCATTGCCTTCTGGCTTCTGGTTGAATGTGGTGTGGGAGACTTGACAGATAGCTAGGAGGTAAGAGGTGAATGAAATGAGAGTATTTATTACCCTGCAGGCTGGTATTGCGAAACTGTGGTGGCTGTGTTTGCTCTGAAAGCCACAGTTCCTGTTGGGAGACCCTTCCGGTCAGCTATAGTTCTCTTTGGGTTTTAGTAGCTGTCCCCTTTCTCTGTCCATTCAACCCTGTTCTTCATTTGCTTAGTACGAGATGCTTCATTTTTCTTTATTGGTTTTCCTTAATGCTGCCCAAACATTTAAAATAATCTCTTTATTAATTTCTCTTTAATTATTTCAATTGAGTATACACATTTTTCTTGATTAAAAACTGATGTGACCTCTTCCCTATCATTTTATTGTTTTCCTTCATAACACAAATTATAAATCATAGTTAACTCTGAATAATTTGTGTACTTATTTATCGTCTTGCTTCCTTAAACAGGAATTTCTATGGCATAATAACTGATACCTAACAGGTACCCCAGGAGGCCTGTGGCTTAGCTCAGTTTCTAAGCCCCTCCGCCAGCAAACACACTCAGGTGCAGGGGGCTGGGGTTCCATCCCCAGATCCACAGCCTTACCGGACTCGCTCTTAAGGCAGCCTGAGTCAGTCCAAAAAAAATCATTCTCATAGTAGGTACCACAAAATGCTGTTTTAATAAATTGATACAGTCAAACGTTTTGTTTTTGTTTGAAATTGTTTCCAAGACCTATGCACTTATAAAATATTGTTGAAAAACTGAAGACACAAACAATTGAAAGATATTATATCATGGATAGAAAAAATGATTATTTAAATAAATACATTGTGCAAACAATGTGTGCAATCAATATAATTTCTATCAAAATCCCGAAGATATTCTTCAGAGAAAGAATAATAATAATATGTGTGGAAATAAATGGAAAAGAAAAAATAACTAAGAAAAACAAGGTTGGAGACATCACACTTTCTGATTTAAAATGATATTTTGAAGCTATGGCAATCAAAGTAATTCAGTACTGTTGCCAAATACTACAAAAAATGAAATAGAAACTGGGGTAGAGGAAAGGAAAAAAGAGAAAAGGAAAAATAAATAGATAAATGTATGTACACACAGGATAAGGTAGTTACACTGCTAACTTCTATTAGTTCATTGAAAAGACTTATACTTGTATAACGATTGATCAGTTTTTCATGCCTATATCTTATAAAACGAGCAACTACTTTAAGATGACAATATGTAGTGTACTAACCATTGTTATACTCCTACTACATTGTTTGGAAATTTTGTATCATTGTTTTTCTTTTTATAAGACAAAAAGTAACACCAAAAAAGTGGTGCCAAAACAGCCAGTAGACAAAGCAAGTGATATTTTAAAGCCATATTAAAGAAATAAAAATGAATGCAAAAATCTATGATTTTATATATATAATATATAAACGAAAATAGTATAGAAAATAATGTATATAAGAGTTTATATATATGTGTGTATATATATATGAAGAGAGAATAGTGAGCTCAGATATAAATCCAAGCATCTGAAATCAATTAATATTTGAGAAGAACACTAAGAAAGCACACTAGAGAGAGAGAGTAGTTTCTTCAATAAGTGGTGCTGGAAAAATAGCTTTCCAAGAGCAAAAGTATGAAATTGGGCCAGTTTGAAATAGGTAAAGACAAAGTTTAAGGCTCAAAACTATAAAGAATTCCTAGAATCAAACATAGGGACAAGTTCTGGGATACTGGCCACAGCAATGATTTCTTTAGTTATCTCACCAAAAGTTGAGGCTGCAAAGCAAAAAAATGAATGAGCAGTGCTGTTGTTGAACAAAAAGTCTTATATACAGCAAAGAAATAGAATAGTTGCAGATTGGGAAAAACATTTGTAAGCACATATCTAAAAAGGCTCTAATAGCAAAATTTAGAAAGAACTCATATAAGTCAATAGTAGAAAAACAACTTGATTAAAAATTTGACAAAAGATGTGACTATGCATATCTCCAAAGGAGACCTAAAATTACCAGCGGGTATATGAAAAGGTGTTTAACATTAATAATAAAGGAAATGCAAAGCTAAAGCCATCATAAAATACCATCTCACAACTGTTAGGTTGATTATTATAAAAAAAAAAAAACCCATAGATAAAAATGGTGGCAAGAATGTAAAGAAATGGAAACTCTTATGTCTTATTGTTTAGAATGTAGATTGAGTAGTGATAATGAAAAATAACATTGAGATTTCCTAAGAAATTAAAAACAGAAATATCACATGAATCAATAATTCCTACTCTAAACATACACCCCAAAGAAATGACGTGATCATTTTGCAAAAATACATACAGTCCTACATTCATTACATTATCAATCACAGTAACCAAGTTATAAAATTAACTTCATTCTTTTTGGTATACCCCATGAATGAGTGGAAGTTAGTATATATAGCCTGCAAGACAGTGTTTTAAGGGAAGTAAATCAGACACAGAAGGCAAAACAGAGCTGTAACTTAAAAATATTAAAACATACAAAGGCACTAAAAGAGGGATTGTCGGTGGGCAGACAGTAGGGAAAGGAGGGGGTGGGAGATGTGGACCTGAGGATAACGTCAAGAACTTACACTATTTTTGGATTTATACTAAGTGAGCAGATTTTAGATGCTTTTGTCACAAAACCCCAAAGCTTGGTGACTATGTGAAATGATAGACGTTAATTTATTTCCTTATGGTAACCTTTTTACTATCTGTATATAACCCATACTTTTATGTTATATATTTTAAATAAACACAATAACATTTACTGAAAACATTTTAGGGTCCAGCAGGATGGCTTAGTGGTCTAAAGCGCCTGCTTAGGAAAGCTTAGGCGGCTGCAGGGATCGCAGTTCGATCCCTGGCATCACATGCTGCGCCAGCTCTGCCCTCAGGGCAGGCTAAGCTGGCCATAAAAATAAATAAATAAACAATCCAAAGTTCTGAAACAAGAAAAAAAAAAAAAACATTTTAAAAGATTCCTTGGTATGGGTTGTAGTTTAGTGATAGAGTGCATGCCTAGCTTATGTGAGGCCTTGGCGCAAGAAATTTTTTTCACAGTGAGAATAATCCTATACAACTTTTAGAAATAAATTTACTTCAGGCCAATCTACTATTTTCTATTAGTGTGTAAGTTTCTCGAAGTCAGGCACCAGCTATAACTTGTCCATAGTAATATCTGCCAAAGCTTTGCACACTGCCTGCTACACAGGCAAGGCCTTTGCATTAAGCTATAAACTGGTGACTTGGAGTTACAGAAAAGTACTGTCTCTTTGCTTGAGAGGTCATAGTTTGACTGAGGAGTCTGACACACAAAAACCACAATAGACAGCAGCATGTGATGTAAGGGAGGCTGTGGGGAGAGGGCTTTTAGGGCCACACAGAAAAGGAAGGAGAGGTCAGGAAATCTCCACAGGTGACATGGGTAGAGAGTGAGGGGTGGCAGTCTAGAATCTTCTGAAGCTTCTTACTCAGAAACATAAGTTCAAGGGCCCGGCAGGATGGCTCAGTGGTCTAGAGCGCCTGCTTGGGAGGGCTTAGGCTGCTGCAGGGACCGCGGTTCGATCCCTGGCACCACATGCTGTGCCAGCCTTGTCCTCGGGGTGGGCTGAGCCGGCCATAAAAATGAGTGAATAAACAAATAAAGGTTCTGAAACAAGAAAAAAATAAATTAAAAAAAAAAGAAACATAAGTTCAAAAGTATGAGTTCATTTTCTTTTTTTGTTTGTTTGTTTGTTTTTTGTTTTAAAGAATACAAAAAGGGAATCTTTGTAAAACAATCTACTTAGAAGTTGATTTTTTTTTTTTTTTCTGGTACCGGGGATTGAACTCAGGACCCTGCACTTTCCAGGCAAGTGCTTATTCTACTGAGCTATCTCCCCAGCCCTAGAAGTTAATTTCTACACATGTATGCAAAGTGTTCCTGTTTCTTGATGTTGGTTATAAATTTCCATTCTTTTATTTTCTTTAATTCAGGAAAAAGTGAAAGAATTAAAGAATTTTGAATCTGAATTTTGTGTTATCCATGTTCAAAAGATAGTAATTGAATGATACTCTTTTTGAGCACTGTGAAACTTAAGTGAAGCTGACTGAAAGGGATACAAAATAGAAACAGAAAAGAATTGTTATATTCCCCACCAGAGGGAGACAATTTTTTTCCATTTGCCTTTCAAAATCTAAATTCTGATGAACACAGATCTGAAGGGTGCGATACATGGTTTACTGGGCCTGATTAATACCCAGGGGAAAAACAACAAACTTACAATCTAATTTGTTTACTTTTGTCTTTTAATTTCAAATTATTTTGAAGATGTAAGGTCTGTTCTGCCAGCACAGTAAATGCTACTTAACATGCATGGAACTTCAGGAGGTACTTGTTATTTCAGTGTCAACTTTATCTCTAATTATATTAGTATGAATTCAGATAGGACACAGATAATATGACAACATGGAATAATTTCACATTAATTATTTCCTGTAGTAAGACATTTACAAACCAACCTAAGCTAATAGAAATGAGGGGCATGGTAATGGTGGTGGAGGGGACGGTAGAAGTGTCCTTCCTATTGGCAAGAATATAGCTATAGGAATAAGCTGCAAGGCAACCAGCTAATTTCCAAGAAGCTACAACTCTTTAAAAAATTATAAAAGAATGTGTTTTAAAGTAGTTACTAATTTAGAAAAAAAATGATACATGAGCAAGGAGTCCTTTTTATGGTATATCTGTGCCTGGGATAATTAAACATTTTATCAAAAATTTAGAAAATTGTGTAGAGATTCATAGTGTAAGGCCTACTGTACTTTTAAAAAGCCCAATTTCATGCCCAATTTAATAGATACAGTGTTAGATCTACATGTCCGGTGCAATTACTTGGACATTTCATTCTTCTTAACTGTTCTTTTTGGAAACTAGTTCAGATCTGACTTTGCGTGAATGCTTTTTAAATTAGTCCAAATCATTTTACAAATCCAATTAGTGCACAGTCAAATCTTTTCAGCTCACTTCATTTGACACAGGGAGCTGCCAGAGTAACCTTACTGCTTGTGTGGTTCCTATTTACTCTGTCATTTCCAAAATCTGTGCAACTGAAGTACCGAGTAAGTCTCAGAAGTTCCCATTGAATTGGGCGACAGTGCAGAGGCACCAGGTAAAAGACTTGCCTGGCGAGGAGCGTGGGTTTCTTATAATCCGGGAAGGTGAATGAATACAAATACTTTCGAAAAGCGTGGAGTGTCACTTAACTTTCACTTTCCTGAAGAGTCATTTAATCAGCAAGCACACTTAATAATTTTGCTTTTCTGTTTGTCAAGATCTCAATGTTTTTTCAATATGAGGTCTGCTGCCGTGTGCTTTACATGACACTTTATAATTAGTGGTACTTGAGAATTTGGCAGTTTTAAAAATTCATACAACATTCTTAGTTACAATTTATAAATGATTTTAAAGTATAATTAACATTCATCTTTACAAGTTATATGCAAACAAATATGCAAATTTAGAAATAAATATGCAAACATATAAAATGTTTTTGAATTAAGTAGTCCTTAACATTTTTAATGAAATCAATATTTTATTCATATTTTGCACACAATTTTGAGTACTTACTGGTGGGGGGGGTCCACCGCATATAGGTTTTTGCTTATGCAACCTCTAACTACCAGCAACAGGAGGAAAATGAGAATGAGTTTCTTCTTTTGATGAAGGCTGAAAAAAGTGCTTCAGCAGACAAATCTAATAGGTTCTATAATTAGATTTGATGTAATTGCTATGGCCTCTTTGCTTCTTGAGCTCTTACACTTACTTCTTTATAACACAAAACCCATTTGGGTCTCAGGAATAAAAAGTTGAGGGCATGAGCAAAAGGCCCTCAATTGATTAAGCTGACAGTCAATATGGGCTAATAAATAGCAGTAGGAACTATGGATTTTAACCCATTTATACTCTGAAAGTAGAATATAGGGTTCAGTTTAAAAGAGCCAAGGATTATTGGGAAAATGTATCTTGGAGAAGTTACTGGGCAAGAATCATTTTGATGATTCAAATTTTAGTTATTACTATTATAAAAAACAAACATTCATCTTTTCAGGCTCCGTCTTCGGCTCAGAGTCTTGCTTCTCTGAATTTGCATTGCATTGTAAGTTCATCAGATGAAATTTGGGGGTGCCAGTTATGGGCAATGACAACACATAATGCCAAGGCTGCCAATTAGCATTATCAGTTTAGTTCTAAAGCCTTCTATAATTTTTATAGATATCCTTTATTCATATTTTTAAGCAATAAGCCTCCGAAGGACAAGACCATCACTTGTACAAAGGCCAATGAGGAGGACTTATGTTGAGGGGTACTTCTGATGCGTTAGTACTTGAGATGCTCTCCCAAGTTCTGTCTAAGGAATGATTCTGAGATAGTGCAGCATTCGCGCCATGGCCATGTCTGCCATCCTTTTGTCATCCTTGCTCAACTGAGAATCTATTTTTAGAAGGAGGATTTATTTTATTAGAAAAAAAGCTATCCGGTCCACTTAGCTTCTTGTTTTTTTTTAGTTGCTAGAAACTCAGGGAACATTTTTAGTATGAGTTTTTTCTTTTGATTATTTGATTTTTTTCTTTGATTTTCTGTGATGATGTTACTCTTCTATAGTATGTTTTTGACAGTTGTTTTAACTCTTTTTGAAATAGGTAGTTATAAACTTTATGGTACCTTGCCCAGGTTCAAGGTGTAGAGTTGGCATAAAGTTAGTGTACCTTGCTTGCACGGAGAACACTGGACTTGGTGGGCAGAGGTCTCAGAGGGCAGCTGCATAGTGAAGCTTGCATGAGTCGGTGAATGAATGAGTTCAGAGGGAATTCAAACTTTGCAAGTATCACGAGGGGATGCAATTCATCAAAAAAGCACCAAATTATAAGCAAATTTCGGCTAATGCCTTTATAAGAAGGTATAGAATGATGATTGGAAGAGGAGGAAATGACTTGGAGAGGGAATGAAGGTTTGGCAAGAGGAATTTAAGACGAGGGAAGCCATAGTGTAATAATATTGACCTCCTCTGCTTGGTCCTATTTGTTTGTGTGGAACATAAGATTCCAGGTGTCTTAGTTACTCTTCTCTTGTTGCTTAGACAAGTACCCAACACTCAAAATGAGGGAAGGAAAGGTTTATTTAGCTCACAGTTACTGGAGATTTCAGTCCATATTCAACTGGTTCCAAGGCAGAGAGGCATATGGCAGAAAACAACTTTTCATGGTGGCAGCTAAGAGCAAGAGCCAGGAGAGCTAGCTGCTCAGGCAGCTAACTTCTCTTCCTTTACGTTGAAATGCAAATCATCTGCTCCAGGGGAGGAGCAGCACCCATTTTGACAATAATCAATTACAAATTCCAGAAGCCACCCCATGACAGCATGAGGCTTTGGGTGGACACCTATATATCAACCGTAACACCAGGTATCAGGGATTTAAAGAAATGTTTTTAGGACATATGAGTGTAGCCTTCCACAAAGTGTGACAGGGTTCTTGGAAGCTGTTTGATGATGAAGATATTGCTGCTACCTATGCTTACTTTATAGAAATAATAATAATAAAAAGATACAAAATGTGACTATCTGAACTTGCTGACTTAGGATAAAATCGTTCATTTAGATGTACCACAAATTAATTTGTCTTCACAGAATTAGAGTAGCAATCAAAATTCTGTGTTGTGGAGACCAGTAGAGATTAGTTTTGTTTATTTGTGGCTATAGGATAGTCGGAGGTAAGCAAACCTAGAGCAGTATCTACATGCTTTGAGTAGGCGTCAGCATCTTTATAATGTAACTTAAAAATTAAAAAGCCAAATCTGCTGCACTTAGCAAACAGCTAAATTCTAATTCAGTGTGAAAGCCTTCCCCCACCTTCTTGCCCAGTAACCTTGACCTTTGCAGACCATTCTTGCAGTCAGTCTGTTCCACATGTCTTTCATTCTTTCTATATTCTGGGATTTCTTTTTTCCCCTTCAATGTTTTGTTTCTCTAAGCTGAACTTCATCTCAGTTGATTGCCCAATTCACTTTTCATTCAGTCATAATTGTTTTTGAATTGTCTTAAATTCTCAAATGGATTATGACAATTTGAAAATTAACAATGGTGCTTTAATTGCATGGGGCTGTGTGGTCCACAAAACTCGGCTGGCTTATGTCTTCTGTCCCCTCCCCCACCCCGGGCACCACCTGTACATTTTTTTAGCTAAATGTGAAAAGGTAGAAATATACACTCACGTAAAAACACATGTGGTTGTGATTTACAAATATGTGCTACTTTCTAATATTTGAAAATCAACCACAGATACCTGTAAAACCATTTTAATAGAGAAGTGATTTCGGAGGTTTAACTGGGCTTTCTTTATTTCAAATTCAGTTTCTTCTGTAGAAGCACAAACACATAGAAGAAGCCTAAATTTTCTGCAATGTATATGAAAATTAAGTTCCAGGAAAATAATCATTATTTTTTAATCACCTAATTTTATTTATTTATTTATATTATGGCCAGCTCAACCTACCCTGGGGTGGGGCTGGCACAGCATATGGTGCTGGGTATCGAACCTTGGTCCCTGAGGTTGCCCTAAGCTTGCCTGAGCAGGTGCTTTAGGCTGCTGAACCATCTTGCCAGCCCCTAATCACCTTTTAGCTGGCACTCTTAATGCAATGTGTCAATCCTCTCACTTAGCCCTGATCACCTCCGTCTGTGATTTCTCTTCATGCGGCTGTTTGGAACCTTTACTCTTACCCCTGTCTCTCACCACAGCCTTCAATGTGATTCATAGGTGACAACGAAGAGGGCAGCTCGGAGGTTTCTCTTTGGACGTTCCTCACTTCTGTTCTCTTGATAGCAAGCACAACACCTTTTCATTCTCTTCAGTCTGGAAGGAAGGGGGTCTCCCTATCATTTCAATACTGACTTTTCAGTTTCATTGGATTTGGTCTCCCCTGGACTTTCTCCAAATGTAGATTTACTTCATTACAATTTTATTTATTTATGTATGTATTTAGTGCAAGGTCTACAGGATCTCACTGCATAGATTGGACTTGTAGTGATCCTCCTGTTTTGAGCTTCCCAAGCACAGAGATTACAGATATTGGCCACCATGCCCAATCTCAATCACCATCTCTGTGTGCCTTGGGGGTGGAACCTGCACAGCACACCAGGGATGGAGCCCTGGTCCCTGTGTCTGCCTAAGCAGACATTACAATTTTTTATTAGTATGTATTTATAATATATAATGATCACATTCATCATAGGCAAATTTACCTCTTCATAGTATGTCTTAATTTTTTTCCCAATTTCTTTCGCCTCCCTTGATCCTTCTTACCCTTTCCATTTACAAAAGCCTTGTTTCCATTTTCCCTTTCATTCCTTTTTCAAAAACCCCTTTTCTCTAACTTCTCTTTCCCCTTCCTTCTCCCTTGTTCCCTTTACCATTTGAACACATATTTCTTGCTTTCAGACACTGGTCCTCCACTTCTCACCTTATGTAGGTTTCCTTCTTTGCCTCATCTTTGGTTTTCTCTCTTCAACCAAGTGTGGTCATCCATGCCTTGACCTCCTGCCTACTCTTGTGGTATCTACCATCTGCCCTCTGTGGGGGCTGTACTTTGGGAGCTAGTGAAAGAGCCCACCAAAGCCAATTAATTACCTTGGCCTTGTTGCCCTTACTCCTTGTTCTTAACTTTCTAATCTCTGCTCTTTATTCCTTAGTTCTTTACACTGTCTTTAGAGAACTGTTATTCAGTACTTAATCTTTGATCTTTGGTGTAGCTTCCATGTAATCCTTGTTTAAACTAGGTTGCAGTATGACTTATTAGGCCAACACTTGATGCTTTCTGCCAGGGAATGGGGACTCATAGTTTTCTGAAACACAAAATTTCTTGATATGTAGCACACTTTCTCCATCTCCACAAAAGTGCTCTTGCTATTTCCTCAGTGCTCACTCATTGCTCAGTTTATTTTAGCTGGGCACCCTAGCATTACCAATCATTTTCTCATTGCTTGATCTCGTAACCTATGTCCACCCCATCCTTTCACTACTTTGGCTTTTTGTTTGCTTGTTTCATTTTGTTTTCCTGCCACTGGCTTCCAGGACACTGATCAATATCTTTAATGATTACCTGCAACCTAGGTTCTTGCTACAAAGGGAGTAACATGTGGTATTTGCCCCTGAGGATATTACAATATATTGAAGAAGAAAGATAAAATAAGTAGACCAGTACAATTCCAGATATAAAATCTACAGAGGGACAATTACTCATCCTGGGCTTGAATGATCACAGAGGACTTTTTTCCAGGCTAAGGCATAAGGCCTGGCTGTACGCTAGTTGGGTTAGGGCCTAGGTGAGAGTTCAGGAAGAAGATGGACAAGCAAGATCTAAGGGAGAGACACATAAGCAGACACATAAATTCTGGAACTCCATTGTGATGGGGGCAGGGCATTAATGTGTAAGAAATTATAAGAAATGGATCTGAGCAGGGGGCAAGGGCGAGGTCCTGGGAAGCTACAGGAGCCATTTTAAAGACTATGGGAGTGAAAAAAACAACAAGTAGCTAATGAAAGATTTTGCAGACATGATCAGAGTCTTAAGAAATCTCACTCTGGTCAAGGAAAACATAATGAATTGTGTACTCATTATGATAGGTAAAATGTTACGAGATCAAGCTTATGATTGAGGCTTTAAGTTACTAACATTTTGAATCTGCTTCATACATTCATTACCTTCCTATATTGCTCATTCAAAGATTTCCTCATTTTCTAATCTCTTCTGTTTTCTTTTATCAGTGTCTTCTTTAGAAGCTGTTAGTATTTCTTTTACTATAGGTATTATTTTTTTTTTTTTACTTCAGAAATTATTTCTGACCTTATTTCCTCTATGCTTTTCTGCAGTTATTTCTTTTTTTAAAACATTTTATTTTAAAGAGTAAAAATAGTAGAAACAAAGATAGAAAAAACAGTAACAAGTAACAGTAGAGAATTTTTTTTTTTTTGTCTTTTTGAGACAGGGTCTCGCTGTGCAGTTGAGGCTGGCCTTGAGCTCACTTTTGTAGCCCAGGCTGGTCTCGAACTCACACAGATCCTCCTGTCTCAGCCTCCCGAGTGCTGGGATTACAGGCATGAGCCACCACGCCCGGCTAGTAGAGAATTTTGAAACAAGAAAAATTTAACAATGGTTGCATTACATATTTTCATCATCAAATCAGTATAGATCAACAGACATAGGTATGTAAGACTGATCAAACAATTAAACATTAACACTTTCAATAAACATTAATTTATTTTTTTAACTCTTCCAAATGCATTTTGTATTTAAGTCACTCTTCTAAAAATATTATAGGAATTGAGAATGCAGAAAATGTAAGGTCCTGAGATTGATTCCTGGTACCGCCCAAAATTTATTTATTTATCTATGTATTTCTGCTTTTGAGTCCTTACACTAGGGAGACTATATGACATTTGCATATGTAGTTCTGGTTTATTTCACTTATGAGTATACATTCAAGATACATCCATTTATGTATGAAGTCTTCTAGTTTATCATTCCTTATAGCTATAAGTAATATTCCATTTTATAAAAATACCATATTGCCAGGCATGGTGGTGCACTCTTGTAATCCCAGCACTCGGGAGGCTGAGGCAGGAGGATCAGTGCAAGTTCGTGACCAGCCTGGGCTAAAAAAGTGAGCTCAAGGCCAGCCTGAACTGCATAGTGAGACCCTGTCTCAAAAAGACAAAAAACAAAAAACAAAAAACAAAAAACATATCTTTTTCAACCATTCTTCAGATGATGGGCATTTTGGTTGTTTCCAGGATTTAGCTATCACAAATTGTGCTGCTATAAACATAGGGGCACAGATATCACTGTGACATGATGTTTTCAGTTCTTGTGGAAAAATTCCCAGTAGGAGTATAGCTGTATTGAATGGGATTTCCAGCTCAAGTTTTTTTTTTTTTTTTTTTAAGGAGTCTCTATACTCTGCAGTTATTTCTTTACTTCAAATGCTATTGTTTCAGAGATTTCAGGTGTGTGATTTCCATTTTCTTTTATGCTGTTGTCTCCTGTATTTGTTCTGGGTAGGCTCAGGGCCTAAGAGTGCATTTAGCTCCTTCTCTTTGTCATTTTGTGTAGCCCTGACCTCTGACCTTTGTTATAGAGCTTTGGCAAAGTTCTTACCTGAGCACCAGATCTGGATCTATGAAGTTCAAACTCGTCCAGGTGGGTGTGGCTTGGGTCTGGCTGCTGAGTTGCACTTCTTCCTGCTTCAGCCCTTGGAGGCAAACCTGCTATGCCACTCTGGCAAGATGTTCTGCTCCTGGATTGCTGGGTAGGTCTTGTCTTTAGTCTCACTGCAGGGCACTGTGGCAGTTTTCCACACTGGGACTGTCTGATGGATGAAGTTCCATTCACATGCCAGGCTTTGTTGATGGGTTGAATGAGTTTCTGGCGAGCCCAGGGCATTCTATCTCACATGCTGGGCCTGGTTGCTGGGTGGAATGATTACTGGATCATATGAGTTTCCAGCGGGCCCAGGGCAGTTTCACTCACAAACCAGGCATGGTTGCTGGGTTGAATTGAGAATTTATAATAAGGTCTACTGATTTGTAAATTTAATTACCTCTGCAAACTTTTTTCTGCTATGTAATTGTCTCGTTTACTGTTCTCCTATTGGTGGGACAAAATACCCACACCCAAAATTAAGAAAGGAGCCGGGCGTGGTGGCGCACGCTTGTAATCCCAGCACTAGGGAGGCTGAGGCAGGAGGATTGGTGCGAGTTCGAGACCAGCCTGGGCTACAAAAGTGAGCTCAGGACCAGCCTCAACTGCATAGCGAGACCCTGTCTCAAAAAGAAAAAAAAAAAAAATTAAGAAAGGAAAGGTTTATTTAGCTTGCAGTTAGTGGAGGTTTCAGTGCATACTGGGCTGCCTCCCGGGCAGAGTAGCCCAAGGCAGAAGGCAGCAGTTTATGGCTGTGAAAAACAGCAAAGAGCAGAGGAAGGAGCAGCAGCTGTGGCATCTATCAAGATTCTCTCCCTTTCTTCCAAGCTGACTGTGAAGATCGGGAGCTCCTCTGAAGTGGAGCAACCCCTTTACACACCCTGTAAGCGCTGAGTCACTGTAGGGCGGGCCTGCTTGCTCTAGGGCGGGGAGTCGCTGAGCCCACAGTTGACACAGTGTATTACCCGCCACAGTTATGCAACATATCCCTAGGTATGCCATTTCACCATATTGATGGTCAGGAAATTAGGGAGCAATATCTTAAAAATTCTACCATGTACTTATTTTATTTTTTATAATTAGCATATGTTTCCATTGTTTTGTATTCACTTAGAATTTATTCTAAAGCCTATTGTTTTAAAAGTTTAAAAAATCTGTTTTAATTAACAAATTTTTCCTTCTGAATCCATGAGGGCACAAAGAAAGCTAATCTGAATGTGTCAGTTACACCGTTTCAACCTTAGAACGACACATCACATATTTGCACATTTAATATTTAGATTTGATCTCATTGGAAACCTTTATAATTAATGTAAAAAGAGTGTTGTAACATTGCAGCTGAGACTGTTGATACCATGCACTTATTTTAAATAGAAAGAAAAATCTAATGTATTAGAAGCCTCTGAAATGTTATACTGTAAACTAGTGGTGTTAATTAGTGGTACTTTTTTCTGGTTAAATGTTCTGTCCATTGTATCTTATATTAATGGTTAACTGGTGAAGTTTTAGATTTTTAAAAACCTTTTCATCTGAAATTACTATGTTGGCCAAGGGAAGTATCATTATTCATTAAGATAATATCTCAGTGATAACAAATATACATGCATGATTTTTTGATCAAAATCATTTATAGGGAAATGTTTTTAGCTATGAGAACATGGTAATAGAGAGTATAACCCTGTTTTAGTAATATTGACACTTGCAATTTTTTTATTCTGAAGGATGGAAAATCATGATTTACAATTATGGATAATCAAAATTCTCCTGTACTCCCCCTTTTTAGGTATGGCTTTTGATGTATTCACTAAATATTTAACTGAGAGCAATCTACCAAGCTGTCAGGCACTGTTTTATGTACTGGACTAGGATGGTGGATAAGGGTTCCTATTGTCTTGAGCTTTTTATTGCTTTGAACTATGCCAGAAAAAAGTAGAACGGTGAGATGGGTGTACAGAGAGATGGGCTGGTGATCTCTTCTCATATGGGCCAAGTCCCTCTCTCCTATGCTCAGAGAGTTTCCCAAGGCTCAGGAGAGACTGGAAAAGAGAGATGTCCTTGGCCAGTTTGACTCAGTAGGGTAGTAGATAGTAGGGGAAGAGGCAGTCAGAGGTAAAGAGAGTTGGAAAAATATCCTGATTAAATCTATAATTATTCTTTTCGTCAAAAGTTTTTACATAAGGAATAAAGGGAGACATTACTCTCTCTCTGTCTCACACACACACAGTAACTTTAAAGGTAAAGATTCGAAGATAACTAAAAATTCAACTGATGAAGTTCAGGTTTGTTCTACACAATTTTGGGGACATCTAGCGACAGAGTAAATGTTAAATGGTCCGTTGTTTTTATATCATCATCTTGGTTGGTGCAACTGAGACCCCTGATGAGTTCCGAAAGAATATCAAGGTGTGAATACCAATTGCCAATCTTGTAAAGCCAGTTTGACAATCCAATAAAGCAAATTCCTGACTTGTCTTTCTTTCGTACAACGCTTAGAACACCAGTGCAATTGAGCTTGTTTGAGAATAAAGATGAGGAAATTGTCAGTCATTAGGAGCTGCGCTAGCGAATGGAAATAATGTTTGAGAGGCCATCCATCTATTACCAATTTCAGTTCAGCTTTACTTGTGGATAGAAACATATTATGAGTGTTTCTCCAATTCTTTTATTTATTTATTTTTTTAAGGAAAGAAATCAGAAACAAAGGTATCTACAACCCCTAATGTAAGAAAGTAGAAGTGTTCTGGAAAACAAAAAGACAAATGCAACAAATTTCCACTTGTGAAACTAGGAATCTTTCCAATGACCAGGATGCAGGGTGGCTCCCCAGGTCAAAAATAGCACAATTCTTGCTGAGGATTTGGGCCTGATTCCACATTAACCTAACACTGATAAGCACATCTAGGAGATCAGATTTTGTGCAAGAACTCTGCCGCCTGAGCTGCACTAAACCTGAGACACGGACGAGTTACTTGGGTTCCTGGGCTACCCAAAGGGACCCAAGGCTGGCCAAGAATAGTGAATAAATAACTCTATGGGATGATGTGAACGTCTCTGAGGAGGCAAATGTGTTGCCCAATTTCTTGGAGTCTTAGCCTCTTTTTAACTGGCTTGTTAACTCCTTTTCCCCTAAAACTATCTGGTTCCCCATGCCTTTGATATGTGAACCTCCTAGTCTGTCATCCACACGGACCTTTGTTCCTCTTTCCTAAGATGTGCATTCCGTACGCCTTTATGTGCACTGTCCGTGGGAGAGATGACCAGCTGCAGTATTGAAAGTGGAAGCACGGTTTTCCAGCTAACTTTTGCAAATTCAAAAGCAAAGAAAGAAATCAAACAACCGCGCAGGTTCTCCAGTCCCTATTGTGTCAATATCATCAAGAACACATGGCTCATCTGTAATTTTCAGAAATCTTGAATTTGCTATTTATGGAGAAAAGAAGGCAGCATAATGTGGACAATTTAGCACCACACACTTCAGTTATTTGATTTTTTGCTCAATATTCTCTCTCTCTCTCTC